>JANBOK010000023.1:0-54554 GCA_027595805.1 Coemansia sp. Benny D160-2 | reverse complement strand
CAAAAAGATCATCGTTGTAGTGTTAGCTGTACAGTCCAAGCATGGTAAATTAACAATTGCAGCAAATATACAACAGAGCACAAACGAACAATATAGTGCCACACATACCTTCTTTGCAGAATCCGTGGCCGATGGGTCCGCCGCTGTCTGGGTCATTGTTCACTTGCAAAACTAATGCTGCTGGGCCGTTCAAATGGAAAGAAAAGTAGTAAAAGATTGAAAGGGAAAAAGCTCCAAACGGATGGTAATTATAAGTAGAACGGTGTTTTTTTAAAAAGGAAGAAAAAAGAAAGAGACTGGCCTGAAATACAGTGGTTTTATTTGGGTGGACCAAGGAAACCAGATCACATAAAATAATTTTTTCGGTAATTTTCGAAGCATAGGTGACTAATTATTGGCTGTTAGAAGGCACGTGCGTAAATTCTATTGGAAAATTTTCAGAGTGTTAGCCATTTCATTGATACAGTCAGCAATCCGCCGAACAGTCACCAACTCAGCTGCTAGATAGTTTGTGACGGTATCGTATTGCTGCTGCGCGGAAGAAGAAAAGTCCGGGAGTCGTAGCTGGGAGTAGGAGTCAAGGCTTGTCTGCATTGTGGACGCTTGGCGTGCTAGACAGCGAGAGCACAGGACTAGAGCGTACTTGCGGAGATTTGGAATCTGCAACAGCTTATCGTCACTGTCGACAAGGAAGCTGCGAACCTCAAACAGCGGATATGCCAAAGCAATAGGACCAATCTGTTGCAAGCAGGCGTCAGAGGTGTCGTCGAGTGCTGCAAGACATAGGCTGAGCATGGTCGAGCGCGGAAGTGTGTATGTACCGCGGTGTCTGCCAGGGTCGCTGAGCATCACACGGGGCGTCAGTCCTAGCTCAAGCATCCACATCCTCTTTATGTCAACAAATGATGGAGATCCAGACAGCGGGGTAAAGTAGGGCCACGCGTCATGGCTGTTTCTTTCAGGCATGAATCCGTATTCATACACCCACTCGGTGTTTGGCTTGAGGCCGTACGAAAAGGTCAGCTCCATAGCAGAATCCCTAGCAACATCTGAGCGTGTGGAGTCTGCTGGTACATTTAGAAACACGGACACGGCTCCGTCACTGTCGACCGACCAGCGTGCCAAGGGCTCACTGCTGTGGTTGAGCATGTCAAGCAGAGGCACAAGTGCCCGATCGTCCTCAGCATTCGGACACTGGCTATCTTGTTCGTCTGCCAATGCGCGACAGCTCTGCAACGACACTGTTCGCGAGAGCACAATAAATGTAGCCCACTTGAATTCCTCAAAGTCAATGGACCCGGGGGCGTCTGCTGTAGTTTTCCAGGCATCGAGGATCTGGCGAAAGGAGTTGTGCTGCTTGCGAAGGTGACGCAGCTTTGCATCCGCGGCCATGCGCAGCGGCGTCCCGGTAAGGGCTTCAAGAGCCATATCGTCCAGAAATAGTGCGCCGGCCCCAGACGCAGGCAGCATGTTGATATACCAGTGCCAGTCCGACGCGGTGCCGCGCGCACGCTCAGTCAGCACAAACAGCGCAATCTGCAAGGCTTCACTGCTGTCGCCAGCGCAAGCGCAGCAGGAGCGCACAACCTCAGACTGCTTGGCTGTGGCCGCGGTAATGACAAGCGGACTGGGGACACGTATGAGCGGTGATTCAGCCTCAAATGTCTGGCAGGAGGACGCCTGATCAAAAAGTACGCCGCGCTGACCGCCTGGTAGCGCAGATATTCGAAGCCGGCTGTTAGCAGCCCCGCCCATCAAGCGAAAGGCACTGAAAAACTGGTCAGTTGCGGTGGTGCTCATTGGTAATAACCGTGACAAGGAAAAATAGTGTTGAAAGTGAACTGGGTGACGGCTGGAACCGGCGGTAAAGAGAACAGAGAATCAACAATCGAGCAGGATCGGTGAGCTGGGGTGAGATGAGGTTTGTGGAAATGCATTTTGAGCCACTGACTGTGTAAACTCAATGACCAATAATTCTATTGTGGTTGAGCGGATTTCTCCTGATATGTACTGCGCCAATTTTTTGAAATAAAAGCAAGCTCTTGTGCAGTGGGCTTATTCTCTCCTCTTTTCTCTCCTCTTTTTATCCTCATTGCCTCGCTCTTCTAATAAAGCATTGCTCCTTTCTCTCGTTCTTGGTAAACCACGATACTTTCTTTTGCCTTCTGTTTTACTTGTATTGGAGTATCCATTAATCCAGCCTCGAAGCCCGAGCTCTAGTGGCCTATTCGTGGTGAATTGCAAGTGCATCCAGTGTGCGGCTTGCTGTTTCCGCCACCCACCACTCTTCTCAGTCTGTCTCGAAAACACGCAAACCCCCTTCCCGCCAGTCCAGCGACCCCTGTGCGGCAGTCCAGTCGTTTGCGAAACAGACAGTGTTCAGGCTCCGCGCAGACGTCTGTCTCCCAGCAAACAGCGCCGCCTCTTCAGCAAAGCAGCTGTGTCAACTCTACTGCCGCCAGGTCCACTCCAGAATCTAAACGCAGGCGTTTCCAGGCCACTGTAGACTCCGCTCAGAAACGAAGACGCACGTCTACTAACACTGCGTCGTCATCCACCCAACCTATATTGCCTGACACCGCCATTGCTGCTGGTCTGCGCAGAAGCCCAAGAATAGCCTTGAGAAACAAGTCTATTCAGCTTGCCTCACGCTCCACCATGGATACCCCCAGCTCCCCATCTCAATCGAGAAAAGGTGCAGCATCCGGTTCTAGATCTTCCACAACCTGTACCCCAAAACCCAGACGTTCCAAAAGGTAAGTCACATATATCTGTATGTTTCTTGTTAGTTAGAGAACCCTGTTTCTTGACTCGGTAGGCCTATTCTTTCATTTGTTCGACATTTGTTTATCGTTTGCTAAATTGCTGACATATCCTTTGCCTGTCTACTTTGAAGCTTCCTAGGGTGGCAGATCGTGCCCAGGCTCAACATGGCCGTAAAGACGCTTATGCGATGGATGGCGAGGCTCTGTCTGATACTCACGAGTCCTCTGATCAAGAAGGTGATTTTAGCACTGATAATGATCATATGGACGCGTGTACCAAACCCCAACATAGAGAGCATGAGCTATCCTCTTCTCCCACACATGACGACTGTGAATCTGTAGATCAAAGCATCTCTTCAACCACTGCTAACCATGATATCGACAGCAACGTAACCAAACGTCCAGATAACAATACCCGGCAAGCAGAAGATGACGAGGATGAGGATGATGACGAAGATGTGCCTCGTGCCAGCTCTGGCTTCAATGCTTTGATGGATATTTTTGGCGGCCAAAGTAGCTCCCGCTCACAAATGTTTGGACTCAATTTTGGCCACATTTCTGGTGTCGGCAGCGCATCACAGCTTCGGTCGCTTGTCTCTGCTCTCAAACGGAACGATGATCCCGTTACACTGCTCATGACTCTTCAAGAGCTTGTGGAGCTGCTTGCAATGTCAACTGAAGAGTCGTTTATTGGTGTTGATATTAGCGAGTTGGTCCGGCTGTTGGGTGGAGCCTTGCGGAATCACGATGCCAACGGTAGCATGTCCATGTCCACTGTCAATGGAAATCCGGACTCCATGCTGCTTGCATGTCGCTGCCTGTCAAATCTGCTTGAGGCCCTTCCGCTTTCTGGGTCTATTATGTGCAGACACAATGTAATTGAGGCTCTTTGCGAAAAGTTATTTGAGATCGAGTATATTGACCTAGCAGAACAAGCGCTTTCAACTCTGGAACATCTTTCCGTAAGCTTTCCTGACAAGATATGCGAAGCTGGAGGAATGTCTGCATGTCTTATGTTTCTCGACTTTTTCCCCACAAGCGTCCAAAAAAGCGCTTTGACATGCGCTGTAAACTGCGCAAAGGCTATAACAGGCGATCTTTTTCCTCAGGCAAAAGATTCTCTTCAGGTCCTCGAGCGCACAATGTTCAGTGACGAGCAGAGCATCGCTTCGCTTTCATGCACTGCTTTGCTCTATTTGGTGAATACGTTTCACTCATCTTCTGACAAAATCGAGGAGCTAGTCTCCGAGAGCTTGCTTAAGCGCATGATTGAGAATGCCGATTGTGGTGGCACATCATTTACAACTGCCACTCACACGACTCATTTGCGCATACTAGCAATTGTGTTGCATTCGTCAAGTACCAGAGCTATTCAGGCGCTTGATCTGGACTTGGCCATTGTACTAAAGCGTATACTTACTCATGAGTGTGCGCTTTCGGAGAGCACTTCTGGTATTATTCCATTACATGGCCAGCAATCAACGAATGCTTCCGAGCGGGTGTGGTATGCGCTTCATTTGATGTCTGTGATGCTGCCCCAGTTGCCCACAAGCCAGCAGTCCTTTATTGATGCCGAAAAGATAATTGCACAGAATCCAAAAAATTGTGGAGAACAGCCCTACGCTCCCGGCGATCAGCTGCATCATTTGTTTGCCACAGTTACGCGCCCTGCCGTCATGGAACGACTGCAAGAGCTTCTGATTCCATTGGTAATTCGTGTCTTTACAAATACAGCAGACGCAGTTACCCGGTATAAGCTTCTGCAAACAACTCTAAAGCTTTTCTTTATAATGGACGCAAACGGTCTACGCTCGGCTCTAGAGAATGTAAACCTAGCAGCATTCATTGCTAATACCTTGTCAGCTGCCGAATCTCCTGTCCTTATTGGAACAGCAATGCTTATAGTACGGATGGTGCTGAGTAAGCTGCCCGGGGTCTATGAAGCAGAGTTTGGCAGAGTGGGGATTATTGTCTCTTTGGAGAGAATCAAATTGGACGCAAATACTATGCTTGAGCAGGAAAAGTTGTCTGGAACATCGCACTTGTCAAGTAACAGCATTGATACTGTGTCTGAAACGGATAGCAACGACTCGCCGCCTTCTGAGCCTATAGCTTGGACTGGAGCCAAGACTGAGGAACAAAAAGATGACTTGCACAGTCTTGTATCTGGATTCAAGATGGTTTGCATTCCGTCTTCTGCTACTACACGCCCTACACTAGCAGCCAGACTCCAGCACCTGACCTCTACTTCTGCCAGCAGACAAACCATGTTTTCAAATAAACTCCACTCGTTGCTAGAGTGGACTTTGATGCAGACACAAGATTTGCTCGACGCGCTTGCAGAATCCAATTCCTCCGCACAGTACACTGGTGACCAGAGTATTCTGACTCGTCTTGAAGGCATATCCAGAAGACTTGACCCAGTAAATGTGTCACAGGAGACTGTGGTCTCGTGTGTAGAGGAAGTTAGTAAACTAATTACATCGGACTCGGGCATTACTTGCTATGAACTTACACGTAGTAGGATTGTTGAGACGCTGTCAAGATGCTTTTCAGCATTGCTGGCAAAATCAAACGACGACAAGGCCTCTCGAGTCGCGCTTGACACTATCGTGCTCCAGCTGTTTAGCTACCACGCTCACTCAGTATCCTCACAAAGCCTTCAAAGCACAGCATTTGCAATTCTAGTTCAGCGGCTGCAAGAAACGATGTGCCTAACAGAGCAATTGCAGGTAACTGATGTCTACAAATCCGAAGCTGACTACGCAAAGCCTCTAATCCATATGCTTACCAAACACTTGCGCTTTCTGGTCTCACCGTCAAGCCCCAGCTCCATAAGAAACGCTGAACAAACGACAGAGAAAGATCTCAATGCAAAAATGGATGAGACGGCAATGGCGCGGATCCGACGCTCGTTGGACCCTGCCACAATTGGGGTCCATGCAGTATCTCTATTTAGCGCTATTGAGGCCTATCTGCGCCCTAGAGTAGCACTCTGCATAGGAGTAAAGAGGAATGCACTCCAGGCGCCTGGAACTTCCAGAGAAGACTGTAATCTAGTTTGTTCTACTGACAACAGCGCTAGTCTACGTACGATGCATCCGCACGAGTCATCACTGGAAAATCATACTGCAAACTTTCCTAGCGACACTGGAAGCGATGAGCAATCCAGCGAAGGCGGCCAGACTGACAGTGCTTTAGACTCTGATCATTTGAGGTTGCTTCAGATGATTGCTCGGTCATCAGGCATCGATCTACGCTCCGTTGGCTTGTTTGATAGTTTAGATACGCAGGATAGCGACGACGAATCAAATAGCGATAGTAGTAGTCACATTGACAATACCAGCAGCGAAGATCTGGGCAGCACCACTCTGGATAGGAGCCGAGATTTAGACAGGGAGCAGAGTACTAGTATTCCAGATTCGCTTGGGTCTACAAGTGAGTCGAGTGGAGTTTCTGATGGGGAAAGCAAATCGGACTGGCGCTTGGTCATGATGCTAAAGGTTGGCAGTAGCAAGCGTGTTGTGGACGCATCAGAAAGCATTTTTGGCGTGCTTCACAAAATGTATCAGAGTGATCCAAGCTTACGAGAAGCAGACTTTTGGTCGACTACATATGAGCTGGAGTTCTACGTTGAGTTTGGCGATGGCCCACGGCCAGCCGATGATCAGCAATGCACTCAGCGCCTAGGCCACGCCGAAAACAAGGACCGTGTTAGTGACATGGATGGGCGAAACCAAGATCCATCTGATAATTTTGGTGAGCTTGGAGACGAGAGCGTAGGCGTAGTAACACTCTTGGGCGCGCTTTATCGTATGTATTGGCAAGCGTGCATGCATATGCCTTTTGCTTGGAAAGCATCTTCCAAACCTTCAGAGGATATGGCAGCACAGCCCGACGTCCTTGCGAGCTGGTGCAAGCGTGAAGACACAGAAGCAGTCAATAAGCTTTTTATCAACTCAAATCTGGATTCCAAGCTTCGGCAGCAACTAGGCGTGCCGCTTGTTGTTGTTTGTTCGGCATTGCCACAGTGGTGTTATAATTTGACCAGGAATGGGCTACACTTACTGTCCTTTGACACGCGTCTGATGTATTTGAGGGCCACTAGCTTTGGATATACACGGTCGATTAGTTATTGGCAGGATCTTTCTCGGCGCGAGGCGCGTCGGAACAGGCGGATGTATTCCGAAGCCCAGATACCGCTTGGACGGATTCAACGGCAAAAGGTACGCATATCGCGTACGAGGATGTTGGAGTCTGCATTCAAAGTGCTTGAGATGTACGGCAGCGCGAAGACTGTGCTTGAGATTGAGTATTTCGACGAGGCCGGAATTGGAAACGGCCCCACTCTTGAATTTTATTCGCTTGTCTCGCGTTGTCTTCAAGAGCGTGCGCTTGGAATATGGCGAGATGGAAGCCAAGGATCTGAGACAGCCACGACTGAGCCAGTTCAATATGTTGACGCTCCACTTGGTCTGTTTCCTCGTGCTTGCGGCGCGACAAAGGCGCCAAAACAAAGTAATAAGCAGATGCGGGATAGCCACTACGAGGCTGCCTCGCCGTCAGACAGATCCGTGAACTTGTTCCAATTTATAGGCCACTTTGTTGCCAAAGGCTTGGTTGACAATCGCATACTGGATCTTCCATTACATGAAGAGTTTTGGGCTGCAGTTCACCGCCACTCAAAAGCGACCGTGGCGAAAGCCAATGGATCATCAGCGTGCTGGACGTGGGGCCAGCTTGAGAGTTTGGATCCTCAGTTTACAGACTCGCTCTGGTATCTGCAGCAGTTTGTAGATGCCAAGAACAAAATCTATGCAAGAAAGGATTTTACTATGGAGCAGCAACAGCGCAAGGTCTCTGGGATTCGCGACTCAAAGACCCAGGCTAGAGTTGAGGATCTTGCTCTGGATTTCACCTTGCCTGGAAACCCGACAGTTGAGCTTCGCCCTGGCGGAGCTGACATTCCTGTCACCATCAACAATGTGCACACATACATCGACCTTGTTGCACAATGGACACTTTATACTGGCGTCTGCACCCAGGTTGCCGCATTCTGCGAGGGCTTTAACCGCATCTTCCCTGTCAGCAATCTGTCGATATTTACGCCAGCCGAGCTATGCAAGATATTTGGCCCGTCAAAGAGCAGCGAGGACTGGACAGCCACCACAATTTCAAGCACTATTGAGCTAGGGGACGGGTATTCGTTGACATCGCCGCCTGTAAGGATGATGATTGATCTTCTTGAATCGTTTAGCGTGGCCGAGCGGCGCGAATTTCTTCTATTCTCTACAGGCTCACCACGCTTGCCTATCGGTGGATTCCAGGCTCTGAGTCCGCCTTTGAAGCTTGTACTAAAAAATAGCGAATCGCCGCTCATTCCCGATGATTACCTACCGAGCGTGATGACCTGCAGCAACCTCATCAAGTTGCCAGCCTACTCGTCTTTTGAGATCCTGAAAAAGCGCTGGAACCAGGCTGTCTCTGAAGGATGTCATAGCTTCCATCTGTCATAACAGCGCCTTATTGTGAACACCAACATGACTGTTTTTATTTGCTCAAATCCAAGGTTTACTTTTTTTTTCTGTTGTGTCTGATCAACAAGTATTAAATCACGTGCAATGCCATGAGAAATGTTTTTATACTCGAATTTGCTTTTCCCTTTCTCTTCCGTTTTAACTTTAACTGCTTTCATTTGCCCAACTTTCATACTAGCCAGGCTCCAACTAATTCATTCTAATCAGCGAAGAATACAAAAGTGCTGCATCAACAAGAATGGAGGCGAATCCAAGAGGAATTCCAAAAGCGCCGTTCGTGGACAATGTCGACCAGTATATGAAAACGGACACGGTTGAAACGACACTTCGCAAGTTCACAGAAGCCGCCAGCAAGTACAGGTTTATGGAGAACAGCAAGCTTCAGCAGCGTGTCAGTCTCGAGCAGAAAATTCCAGAGATCAAAAAGTCCCTGGACCTTGTCAAATACCTCGCTGGAAAGCGCGGATCGGGAACGCCTGTCAAAACGCTGTTTGAGGTAAATGACACACTCTATGCGCACGCGACAATTCCTCCAACAGACACCGTCAATCTCTGGCTTGGGGCTAATGTCATGCTTGAATACACGCTCGACGAGGCTAACGATCTTCTTTCCAGCAAGCTTGATATTGCCAAAACAAACCTGAATGAGGCCATCGAGGATCTAGAGTTTTTGCGCGACCAGATAACAACCATGGAAGTTAACACAGCACGTGTGTACAACTGGGATGTTAAGCGGCGTCGGGAAGAAAAGAAAGAGACGACAGCATAGTGCTGATGTGGCTATGGCGCACAACCACTTTTATCATCCTTTGATCCTGCGTATCTCGCTATCATCATGATAACTAGCAATGTTGTTTTTCGCATTTCATTATCAGATCCCTTTAACATTTGGAGTGGTATATCAACCAGGAAAAAAGACATATAACTGATATGAATGGAACCAGATTTGATCCTCGCTGTTTACTGTGGGATCTCCCATTGTGGAAAACGACCTGGATCAGCCGGAGTTGGCAGCCTTACCCAAACAACTACCGGCAGCTGGCTTACTTCAAAGCTCGCAAAAATCATGTTCAGGCTAGAGTGCTTTGAAATAGCTACGTTGCCAGCGAGATAGAATAGCAGCGCGCGTGGGGCATCTGGGCAGTATTGGTAGAAGATGTCATCAAGTATATAGTCGTTGCTTATCGACTCTCGGAAAAGAACAACATCCGCCGCATCTCGAAATTCAATATTAGGGCCCATACTACTGATTAGAAAGAAGCGCAACAGTCTAGGATAATTAGCACAGAAAAGCGTAAGCGCTGTCGACTTTGTTCAAGGAAAGGCTGCTGCTGTTGTTGTTGTTTTTATGATTTTTTATGGCAGCCGACCACTCTGGAAATCTTCCAACCTGGTTCATTTTTATCAGATTTCTGTTTAGAGTACTAAACCCCATGAACAGAGAAAAGATTACTAAAAACAAGCAGCATTTTCATGCGTGTACATAATGATGTGACTATCTCTCAGGGGCCCTCATAGTGGGGGCAAATGGTACATTGCAGAACATGCAATTGTATCATTTAGCAAACCCCAAACAGATCATTTGCTTGTGTTATAATATATTGACAGAAAGCCATTAAATGCTGCTGATATGCAGAGATGTTTGCTTTATAAGTACACGTTGCAGATGCGGGCCACGCATAAGCACCCCTGTTCAGGGATGCGCATACACATATATGGCTTGCCAAAACAAATGGTAAAAGATAAATGCAAGCAAGGCGAACCAAACAAAAAATGGGGAACCAGCTAAATCCAGATCAAGTAAGCTCACAAGTATAGCAACAAATGAATTATACATTGGGCTCTACAAGCTCACTACCGCTCATTGGTTTGCAAATGTTAGCAAAATGAGGATTAGCGTTAATTTATGCAGACGAAAATATAGACTGGAATCGCATGACATAGAGTTAGCGTGTTGGCTGGCTTATTATATTTTATCTATCTCTTTTATTTTGAAGAATGGCCGGTTTTGCTCCCAAAATGCGTATGATTACATGCAGCATTAGACAATATGGCTATGGCCATTTTTAGGAGCAAACACATGCAGCCTCGATACTGAATGGATCATGTATGCGCGAATGCATGTGAAAAGTCAAACAAGTAACTGTCAAGGAGTCATGCCAAGTAAACATAGCAAGCACAAAGAAAATTGGAGCCAGCAGTTTACCATGACACACTTTTATGTATGTATATGTAAATTACCTGTTGTGCAAAGAGCAGTGACGATCCAATTGTCTTTGACCTTGCCAATAGCATGGTTCCCTTTTGCTGTTGTGTGAATTTTGTTGAGATAATACTGAATGTCTGCTGGGTGGACAATGCGGGGCTGCTACAGAAGCTAGAGCAGCGGGTTGCGTCTGGTATGTTGCTGCCAGGCTTTCTTCAACGCTAATTGAGCTTTCATTGTTGTCGCTAAGGTTAACGCGTGTTGTGTCAAGTTCCACATCGCTACTATTACTGTTGCATAAACTTGAAATGTCTGTTTGATCTTTAGAACAGCAATCATTATTAGGTATTGTATCTTCTGGCTCTTTCAAGCAATGAAACTCAGCTTGTCCCAGTGAGACGGTTGTGGTACTATGAAAATCCACGTGGCATGGTTTGTTTAAGGAATCTATATGTGTGCTCCCCATATTGGCAACGTCCTTGTCGTTGCTCTGGCTATCTGTGCAATATGCTAATGTGCTTCTTAGTGCAGAAACGGTAGTAGTCAACTCATTGTGCGAATGTTTTCCAAATGGAGTGCTGTTTGTCTGACATGAAATTTTGGGCTCCCTTTCTGCTGGAATTCCAGATTTTGGTTGCAAAGCTCCAGAAAAGCATGTACTGTTAGATGCATAGCTGTCAAATCTGTTTTTCATCCTTTCAAGGTCCATATTTAGAGCATTTCCCTTTTGCTTTGCAAGTCGCGCTCTCCGAAGTCTCTGTTGGCATGTACTGCAAATGTTGGCTCTAACCAAACACCTTTCTATTGGCGGGGTTGCAAAATTAAATTTTGGGCGCAATTCTTCTAGAGTATCAATATCATCAGCGCTTAGGTGCCTGTAGCGAAAGCTGAACAGCATGTTTCCTTTGACTTTTGTTGGAGACACATGGTTTATCTGGCGTTCTTCACAGCAACAGCGGCCTTGGTGGAAAAGCGATCGCTTTGAGCGAGGACACGTAAGACAAATACCGCAAACACGGCACCAGTTCTTCCTATGAATCAGCATCTTGAGAGAGGAATATAAATCAAAGGACTGAAAAAATTTTATTGTCAATTTTGGAATATTACACGGCCAAATGTTAACGGACATAAGCAAAGGTATATGTTATTGTGAAAGAAATTTAAGCGAGCATGATATTCTGGCTCTTTAAGAAGCATGCGTCCTGAAATGAATCTAGAATAGCTCTTCTTTAGAATTACGCAAAAGCCAAATAATAATTAGCAAAGGTGGTATATAAAAAGTGCTTAATTTTTATTGACTTCAAGCCTTTATGATTTAACAGCATTTTGGAGATAACTGGAATATGAAATTTGCTAGATGCTCTGTCCAAGATTAGACTGAAAAGCAATTGATCACAAAATGTAAAAAAGCTTTTAAAAGGGTTAAGGACTAAAGCCATCCAGTGCTCTAAACCGCTTGCTCGGCGATTGCGAAGACGTTGTGTCTGGAGTATTGGTTGTGCGCAGTGCAGATTGCAAGTTCAAGCGCGGCAATGTATGCTGAAAAGAGTCCTGGGGTTGGGGAAAGATATGGCTGGGCTCTGATTGTGTGGTATGAAGCAGGTGAGATATCGACAGAGAATGCAATCTTTGCGTTCCAATGGTATTGTTGCTGTTGCCGGGCCTTAGTGGGGGCAGTGTTGTTCTCGCCGAACTGGAGTTTGGCTCTTGATTATATGAACGGTCTAGAGAGCCATAAGGTTCAGAAGATGTGGGCAGGGAGCTTGGCATAGTAGTGCTGGAACCATTTCGAAAGGGGGATGGTTGGCTGGATGATTGCCAGCGTGCCTTTGGGATTCCGTGAGCCAGTTGCAGCATCAGTGTTGCACATCCACCCACGTAGGCTAGTCGAGATACAGGTGCACGTCGTGGCACAAGTGTTCCTGTAGCTTTGTCGCGAAAAAGCAAAAAATGCGGAGCTTCTGGATAGTACGAGTATACCAAATCACATAGTGGCATATTGTCAAGCGTCTTCTCTTCAAACAATACCGTTCCGCTCGCATCCACAACAGTTATGTTGATTACCCTATACATCGCAAGTTATAACAATATAAAAATTATACTTTAACAGCCGGTTTAGCGCCTCTTGATCAAGATCAGCTTGTTAAGAGACAGCCGTTTGAGAAAAGACAATACATCCTGTTGCAGACATAGGAAACGCGCGAGCATGAGAAAATGAGAGCCACGAGTGCCGTGCATGGCTTGAAGAACGGATGGCTAAGCTATGTATTCAACATAATATGGAACAATAGCAACAGAAAGTTTTTTTTTGGGAAAAGCGTGGCATGGGGGGAGGGGTTTGGAGATGTCCACATATTTTGCACAACAAGATTATGTGTGAGTGTGGGATAATGTGGCAATATGGCGCATATAACACACTTGCGGATTATTTGCATGTCTGCACGAAAAACAATAACAGCGGATTGTGCACGATAGCTATACATGACAAACAATTTGCAACAGACATGGGAAGCCTATGGAAATATAGGTTTGCTCCATTTTGGCACAACATACACCACTATCGCAAAGAATGGAACAGCAGCAAGCCATGGAAAATAGTGCAAATCATTAAAGTCGGTTGTGTGTCCGTGGCGGGGTGTGAACAAAATTTACCTATAGCCAAACTTGCTTCCTGTACTGGTTGGAGTGGCGCTTGTAGAAGAAACGCGCCCTTCCTGGCGCAGAACCTCGGGCGAGAGGCTGCCGCAAGAGACAGAAGGCGGTGGATGCTGAGCTATGGAAAGCAAATGGCTTTGGCTTGTAGATGATGAGAGTTGCTGGCTTGGTTGGACATAGCTATTGCTTTCCGCTAAATGGTTATCTCTTGTAGCCTGCGTCTGTAGGTGGGTTATGCGGCTAGCCATGTCTTGTCCTGCCAGAGTCTGACTTGGAAGGGGCAGTAGCGGGCCGCTGGTAGCTGTGGATACTGGAACAGCAATAGAAGCAGAGCGCGAAGCTCCTCTGGCTGTACTCTCTTGTATGGTTGCACGGATAGAACGATGGCGACGGAAATCGGCAGTGACATCAGCGTCGATATGTGTCTGAGGTTCGCGAGCAGCATCCACTGCACGGCGCAGCCGCTGTTGACAGGTCCCACACAGGTTGGCTCTAACAAGACTGGGCTCGATAGAGGGCGCTGTGCTGTGCATTCCGCCAGCAAGTAGATTTGCAAGGCCTCTATTCTCCTCGTGATTCAGTCGACGAAAGCGAAAGTCGGTAGTGCCATTTTTCTGCACTTCTTTAGCGTTGTGACTAATTCTTTTTTCTTCACATCTACACTTGCCGCTGTGAAAAACGCGTCGAGGGTTTCGTTTGCACGTCAAGCAAGTCCTGCAAAGCCGACACCAGTTTAAAGAATGTTCAATAGGAGCTGCTGTGCTAAACGTCTGCATATCTATGCCTAGATTCAATAATAGAGATAGAAAATATTCAGTAAAGATGCAGAACAAAAAATATCACGTTTTAGAAAGAACAATGTTTGGAATAAAAAGGCCTTGGAAATGTCTGCAGATAGCTCTCCTATGAACAAGTTGGCATAATAAACATGTGTCCTCTAGGAATACAGATTAAACGAACAAGCACGCAAACAAACAAATTTGGATGAGCGCATTGTATGTAGCAACAAAAGGGAAAATATTATAATACGGCGTGCCTACTTTTGTATACTCAGAACTTGTGCGTTTGCAGGAGAATAGATAACAAATGAACATAGAAAACCTAAAAAGGTTTAGCGTTTTGCCAACTTGCAAAAGCTAAAATAGCGGTTTTAATATAAAGCAAAGTGCGTCAGTATAGGAGCCACAAATATTGAGCAGAAAGGAGAGTAGAGATTTGTGCACAAATGAAAGGCATGAATGATTGCTCATTTTGCTATTGCCATCTTTATTCCTCAAAAATGTACGCTTGTTGCAATAACACGCATGTGTCTTGTGGAGAAAGGCAAAGACCAAAACATCATTATCAACATCACACATTCAACGACATGTGTGACACGGGAAAAAGAAGAAAAAAAATAAGCGGATAACAGAATGCATGCAGACACCAAATCCAGCACACAGTGCATGATGAGAGAAGTGAAATAAGCGGAGCAACACCTTTCCTGAGTTCAAAAAAGCGAACAAACAGGATGGATGGATGTGCTGGCAACCTGATTAGCAAAAGGAAAGAGCCGTTAGAACATTGAAACCCCCAGGCTTTCATATAATTGACGTGTAAAGCAAACGCGCTGGTGGCTCCATTTCTTTGCACCTGTGGTACTATAAGAAATCAGAGTATTGGTCACATTTTTCTATGTAAGAAATAATACATTATGGCACAGCATATAGACGCATATGACACGGAGAGCGGCTGAAAAGGAACCAATCTTGCGGTACTTAATGTCATCACAAAAATATAGTCTCAACATCCGGAAGCCAAGTAACAATCATTGTCGTTCGATATACAAAATCTCTATTTTAGTCAGGAAAATGGCATGGGTTTTTTTAAATGGTACTGGCAAAATTCTAAACAAAAGCTACGTACTTTCAGAGCAGTTGCAAAGAAAAAGATAGTGGGCTGGTAATTACTAAAGTAAGGAAGTGATGTAAAAACAATCCGTGTTCCCATATTGCCTTTTATATGGAGCGCTGCTCATTTTTCCTATTCCTTTTTTGTTTCTTAGCAAGGCCGTCTTATATTTATCCAGCTAAAAACATTGCATCCAACAGCTATGCGCAACAAAATAACTCACAGCCAGCATCCGCATGGCTATTCATACACTATGGTGTGTGTCGTTTCCAATATCCGGGCACAGCATGTGTCAAGCGTACGTCACTTTTCAACTCAGACCCATGCTTTAGATACAATGTAGATGCTGTATAAGCATTTTGGTTCATGTTGAACACACGATAGAGTTGTCATTTGAAAGCCTTTTTTGAAAGTATTTTCCTATGGCCAAGCTTCTCTGTGTAAAAACTATTCAAAAGCATTTGTGTAAATAACAAACCTTTTTTAAATGCGTCCCCAAAACCTAGCCCTGCGTTTAAAAAGCATGCGCAGCGTAGATGGACACTTGTATTTAAAATAACAAAAAAAAAACTGCTGCTGCGTAAGAACATCACGTACAGTAGAATGGCAGATGATGTCTGCTTTGCATCCATCCTGCTTCAAGATAAAGCACAGCCAGCAGCAGGTCTTTTTATTATATTTTAAGCTTGTAATAGGGCAATAATAAAAAGAGCCGATGGCAGGGGGTTTGCAGGCACTTACATTTTTAATGTCTTTTTTTCGGCAACTACTTTCATTTTGTTCGTATTAAACATGTAGAATACTTGAAACATAATCCGCCTGTATTCGGATTAGTAGTTGTGCTTGTATGCAGTAGGCCGGTTTCTAAATATCCTCTAGAATATCCTGCTGCGCAAGAAAAGGGACTATCACAAACGCCATTGAGCTGCCTAGATATCTTTACTTTTATCCACAGCTCCATTATTCCCGGGAAGCGGTGCGTTTGTCCTTGTTATTTGCTTTACAGCAATAACAAAAAATGAATACAAGAGTGCATGGGCTGTCGATGTAATGTGACTTTACGCCCGACTAACATGCATTTGCATATTGCGGAATAGGACGGAGTTCTTCAGCAAAGGCAAAAAATACACAATTACACCGTGTTTCTTACACACAAAAAGGTACAAGCGCATGAATATTACAATTGGAAAGATGGATTGATTTCTAGTTTGGTCAAGTGGCCACTATGGAACTTTTCTTTTGTTGACCAGCCATAGCAAAAGAGTTTAGACACAGACATTTTCATCTTGAACACAGATGCCTTCAACCCTGCTAGGCCTACAATGTAACAGGTATATTTACAAACCTCACAGAAAGCATGATGCAGGCAATAACATAAAAATGGGCATGACAAGAATTGTTTCGTGCAGATGACTCGATAAAATAACGCGTGATAAGGTTCATATTCTCGACCTTTCTGGCATTCATTATGCGAGAACACATTCTGTAAAATCAGCACTGCTTATTTCAACAATTGTGGCAGAAAAAAGTCATTTCTCTGCTGGTTAATATTATTTTAGAACCTTAACGGGGGAGAGCATAATCAACGCCAGTCAATGTTGCCAAATGTGCAGTTGCGGCCAAGCCAACCGGGGTTCCACAGCGGATTCTTGAGGATCACGGGCTTTATATACCTGGAGAACATTACTTGATTTAATCCTACATCAAGTTCAAAGTGATTCTTCCCAAACGCAAGTTCCTTTTTATTCACATGAATCAATTGAGCATGTGATTCCTTTTCGCTTTGACAGAACATAAATCATCATTTTCTCACGGCCCTTCCTTATTCTGTTCTTTCTTTCTTTCTCTCTCTCTTTGAACTTGCTTTCTTACTCTGTGATAGCTTGAACTCTCATTCTATTTCTCTGAAATGACGTTGAATTCGGATGGTTCCTTAGGCCCGAGCCAGTTGTTGTGGTCGCCCAAGAGTCCCGGGACAACAAACACGCAGCAGTTCCGAGAGTTTGTGAACAAAAAGCGTGGACTATCGCTAGTTACGTATGCCGATCTATACACCTGGTCAGTTACCGACATTGAGGGGTTCTGGAGCGACGTGTCCGAGTACACTAGGACAATCTTCAGCAAATGCTGTGTTTCCGTTCTGGAGAAAGACAAGACGATGGATCAGGTGCCAAAGTGGTTTATTGGAGCCGAACTAAACTACACCGAAAATGTTCTTGGAACGATGGCAGACAACACTAGTGTTGCTATCTATTCTGTGGGCGAGGGAATTCCTCTCAGATTGCTGACATTCTCTCAGCTCTATGACCAGGTTCGCTTATGCGCGTCAGCTATGCGCAAGCTGGGAATTGTTGCTGGCGACCGGGTAGCTGGGTATCTACCAAACATACCCGAAACTGTTATTGCCTTTCTAGCATCTGCCAGCATTGGTGCAATCTGGAGGTAATTTTGTATATTATTTCATTATCACATGAAATGTTTCTTTCCCTGCTCTTTATTTAGCTGCCTCCAGATAAGCACTTGAATGATCTATTAATTCTTTTTTATCTCGATATCCTTACTCTCCCCTTTGCCCTACAAATTCCAAGAGTGTAGCTCTACATCGACAGACTTTGGTTCCTCTGCTGTGCTTGATCGGTTTTCGCAGATTGAGCCAAAGATTCTCTTTTCGACAGATGCGACTTGCTACAATGGCAAGGTGCATCCGCATGTGGAAAAGCTGGCGGCTGTTGCAAGCGGATTACAGTCGTTGATAAAGGTTGTTGTGGTCCCATTTTCTGGAGCTAGGGTCGCAGATACCTCGTCTGTTCCGAATGCATGTGGTTGGGACGAGTTTATGTCAACGGCAAGCAAAGGTGACGCCTTCATATTTGAACAACTCGCCTTTGACCAGCCATTATTTATCCTATTTTCTTCTGGAACAACCGGAAAGCCCAAGTGTCTTGTGCATTCGGCTGGTGGGATTCTGTTGCAGCATCGGAAAGAACACCAGATATCTCAGGATCTGGGTCCAACAGACATTCTGTTCTACTACACGACCACCGGATGGATGATGTGGAACTGGTTAGTCGGCGCATTGTCAGTAGGCTCCGCAATTGTTCTCTATGAGGGATCTCCTTTCAAGCCTGATCCAGGCACCTTGTGGTCATTGATCGACAGCCTTGGTGTCACAGCCTTTGGAACTTCAGCAAAGTATATACAATCGCTGGAAGACATTGGATACAGACCAATAGAGCACCACCGACTTGACACTCTCAGATACATCTATTCAACAGCCTCGCCACTCAAACCCAGCAATTTTGACTTTGTATACGAGCATATCAAGAGGGACGTCTGTCTCAGCTCAATCACTGGGGGCACAGACATCTGCTCTTTGTTCTGTGGTGCTAACACCTCACTGCCGGTGTATCGTGGAGAGGTGCAAACACGGGGGCTAGGGATGGCGGTAGAAAGCTGGGTTGGAGATAAACAGCCTGTGCTCGGAGAAAGTGGAGATTTGGTGTGCGTCAAGCCATTCCCATGTATGCCAGCGTTCTTTTGGGGCGACGATGATGGAAAGCGCTACAAAGCCGCGTACTTTGATCATTATCCGAATATCTGGTACCACGGCGATTTTGTGATGATTAACCCGAATACGGGAGGCGTGCATATGCTTGGACGAAGTGACGGCACGCTTAATCCCGCTGGCGTGCGGTTTGGCAGTGCAGAGCTGTACAACATTGTGGACACTTATGCCGAGGTTGCCGATTCTCTTGTCGTTGGGCAGAAGCAGGGAGTTGATGAGCGCGTTTTAATGTTTTTGCAAATGGCAGATGGTTCTGACATTTCGCCAGAGCTTGTCAAGCGCATCAAAGCACACATCCGTAGCCAGCTGTCGCCACGCCATGTTCCTGCGCTGATTTTGCCACTGATAGCAGGAATACCGTACACCGTCAACGGAAAGAAAGTCGAGATTGCAGTGAAAAGGCTTTTGAGCGATCTATACCAGGTAGCACAAAGCGATGGAGCCAAGGAAGCACTGGTGAGAGTAAAGGTTGATGAAAAGACCACATCGACGCTTGCAAACCCCGAGTCGCTTTTCCAATTCTACAATATGCCCGAGATACTGGAATAGCCAGCGGCGGTTAGACACCAGAGTAGCTTTAAGCATCCATTGTGAACGCGTTTCTAGAAAATTTCTTTTGTTATTGAAACTAATGATGCAATATGGTTTAATCTGAGCTTCCAACAAAAAGAACGCCCTGATACTTCTACGGCTTCACAGTAGTTGACACTGACAATGGATAGCTTTTATGCGGGCCGACATAGTAAACATTGCCGGAAGCATCCGCTAGAGCACAAGCAACATGAATGTGAACAGCCATGTCCGTGTCGACGTGGCCAAGCAGCGAGTGAAGCGACGGCATGGCGACAGTGCAGGGACATGCAAAGTAGGTCGATTCAATGTTAGCAGTAAACACGTTGGCGCTGTTCCATATCCTGCTCCAAGAAGCATCATCGTTTTCTGCGGCAGATAAAAGATCACACCGTTTCTGAATTCCGCGATGTTTATTCCACGCAATAGCGTTGAAGCGCGCGCACGACTGCAGATCATACAAGGAGTTCTCGCTGAATGGATGTCTCGAAATCCAAATAGAGACGTTAATGCGCTGGAAGGACACAGATATGCGTTCTATGGAGTGCCGGATAAAGCCCTCAACAGTAAAATGAAACTGGCTCCCGGAATACACAACAATGGGACTACTACTCTCCAAATCTGGCTGCGTTTCAATACTGATCTCTGGATTGGTATGTCTAAAGAAGAACGACGGCCCAGCAATAAATCCCGAAATGACATGCTGATCAATGCACGATCCAACAGCTACACACGTTTGCTGAATCCTGGAGTGGTCCACACCATTGTCGGGCTTGAAAGAAGCAAGTGTCTGTACAATGTGACTTGTTGATGACCGAATATCATCGATCCAGCTTCTGGTGATTCTATCCATGTACACAAATGAGCTAGTGATATAGTCAGCTTGATCAGCAAGAGTGTATGTGCGTTCAGAAAGATATTTGATGGCGTAGCGAATGGATGGTCGCATTTGATCCGTGGAACAGATCTGCTTCCATCCGCCAATAACACTGACAAATTCTTTACGAAGCTGAAGCAGAAGCTGCTGGTACCGATTATGGACGTCTGTTTGTTTGTTGAGAGTAAGCAACGCACACAGCGTCTGACTGGTGAGTTTCTCGTAAAAGTCTGTATCTTCAGGCTTGCTCTCGGCATCTGCAAGCATTTTGATAGCGTCCAACCACTCGCGAGTCCTGCTGCTGAGACTGTCTTGCTGAATAATCCTGCAGAGATGAGAAAGAGCCATCCAGTCGCCGCAACTGGATAACAACGCCATTATTTTTCGACATAGATATGCAGGCGGGCTAAGATGAGTAACAGAAGTTTGGAATGCATATGAGCTGACATTCTGGGGCTGCACAAGCCGAGATAGCTTGGAGATAGCTTCCGAAGATAGCATAAAATTGCCATTGGGGTTTGCTCTTTCCAAGGAGCCGGGTTGACGCGTATGCATTCTAAAGGTAAGTACAACAGCAATTGACTTCCAAAGAGCGCTTGTGTCGGCTTGTCGAAACGAATCGGGTGAATCCAGCAAGCTCATGTATTGCTCGATGCGTAGAATACTTTTCCTGGCTAGTTGCTCGGATATGATTCTGTCTGAGGCAACAATTGCCAAAATAGCATGCAAAACACATCGGTTTGGCGTATTCAAAAGATCACTAAATAGTTCCGAGATTGTTGCATCTGTACCAATGCTTCTGCACCACTTCCATGTCACTTTTAGAAATCTATTCGTGTATTCCGTTTCATACATGGAACCATGTAGCTTTGATATAACACACCATGCTGAAGCAATCACAATGGATGCCGCTTGTCTAACATGGACCACGTTGCTAACCGACGCAACATTCACCGCTGTCATGACACTACGGACAAAGGCATGGAATGCTCGGTTTTCGGCAACATCGTGCACAATAGGTTTTGCTTTATGAAAGGGCTCTTGGGCCTGCTGCAGCAATAGTTTGGCTCGATCGATCGAAGCATCAAGTTCTGAGTACTTCGAGTCCCGTGCATCAATATCAACTGTGTCCTTCTCCATGCTGTCAAGAATAGATGCCGTGTTGGGAGTTTCGCCACGCAGTACACGTAGATGGTATGCACAGATAGATTCCGCAAGCCCCCAGCATTTTGAAATGCCGGATTGTTCAGTTGCAGATTCCAGACGCGAAAGTGTTACCATGGCGAGTCTAATTGAACGGAGGTCCGTTGTGGTAGCTGGGTAATTAAGCTGTGCCCTGATATAGTCATTGAGCTTTTGTTTTACGATCGATATCGCAACTGAATCTAAGGGATTGGTTGTAGTTTGTTCGTCGTATCGCCACTTGGAAAGGAGAGCAAGCGACGCCTTACTGACTGCATCAGTGCTATGGGAAATGTAGCCTGCAACAACGGCAGCATCCTCAAGGTGTAGCTCGTTATGTGGCTGGATTATCACCTTCCACGTGTATAAGGCAGCTAGCCTGACAATAGTTGTGCTTTCTGTGTTTCTCACCCACGAACGGCAATAAGAATAAAGGCGAACACCGAGCTGGAGATTAGATGCGGCATGCTGAAGCGAGCGGATAAGTTGTGCACGCACAGGATCAGGCACCTTGCTATCGTTTGCCTTTGAAATGATAGTTTCCCATACAATATTGAGAAGCTCTGGCGAGTATTTGAGCATAAGCTCGGTGGTCTGCACAGTTGCTGCAATCTCCAAGGGGTGTGTAGATTGGTAACGAAGAAAAACGCCGTGCTGAGCCTCTGGATACCTTGCAAAAACAACCGACGCGTTTCCAATCAGGCGCAAAGCAAGCACGCGAGCAATAGGATCGTTCGAGTAAAGAACGCTAATCACACGTTTGAGCAGCTCCTCCGTGTGGGTGACCTGTACAAGATGATGCTGTGACGATTCAAACACCTGAGCAATATGGTATCTCATCGAGTTTGGACTACTCCGGAACATATCGCCAAGCTTCAGGAAGGCGGAGCTGACAAGTGTAGGAAATGGAAACTGGTCAAGGAGTTTTGGAAACTGGCCAATTGCCTTGACTTGCATTGCAGGCATCTGTGAACGACATTCCGACTCCAGTTTGAACAATTGCTTAAACGCCCAATCCGAAGAATGTGCCAAAGTGGAGCGTTGAGTCAAAAGAGTGGAAGACATTGAAATGAATTGACTGTATACGTTTGTAATTATAGTTCTTTTACAATAATGCAAAGCGACAAAATGAATTGAAGAAATCAGCAAACTGCTGCCATAAAAGAAAAACAAACAAAAAAGCAAGATATAACGAGAGAAAGATGTCTTTAATTTTATTGGAAAATATTACAAACAGATAAAAAAACACTATTAATCTTTGGGGCTTGACAACCTAAGCTTCACCAGATAAAATAAACAAATGTAAACAACAAAATTAGCTATTGTATGTCGAAATGGACTGCTTCTAGGTACGAATTTCAACATGGACAAGACAATTCTGCGTTTGCTAGAATCAGAAGGAACAATTGGACTACAAAACTTGATGTAGACCAACAAATCATTTATTGTGCCAATATCGTATACCTTAGTCACATCACATTCCACAAGCACACAGTTGCCAAATAAAGCCCAGCAGCTAATATTTGCCAAGCCTGACACCCTGTCTCCTTACCTTTATCAACAGAAAAGCACTGCTTGAATGGCGTGAAAGCCAGCAGAGTCTACAGCCAACAAAAGAAACACTAATAATAATAATAATAACAATAGTTAAGAAATCAGAAATAAAACTGAGAAGCAAACCAGAAAGATTGTGAATAAAAGTGTTTTCAAAACAATTTATTGAGCCTCTTTTTGGCTGTTCTGTTTTGAAAAAGAAAAACTTTTCTACAGCTGGATTCCACATGTGGATCGTCTAATCTAATCACTATTATCGCCGTTGTTGGCAATCACCCATGCTTGTCGGATTCATATCCTAAGGCTTTAGTCCAAGTATGAAATAGGCAGTTGGCGCAACAACATACATGATGATGCCAATACCAGCATATATAGGGATCCGCGCAATGTTTTCTGGTGAATATATCAGCTTGTGTGTACCGTATCGTCCATCTCGAATACAATCTTCGGAAGGGAACTGATAATCCTCTACTAGTAAGGACCGTGCTTTGTCGTTTACATGGTCATCGGATCCATGGTTGGTCTCGCCTCCTACCACAGTGGACGAGTCGCTTTCGCTGTTGTAGTGCGGTGCTGGATCAGATCCAACAGATAACGAGGATGCTTCTCTTGTATAGGCCAGCCCACTCAGCAACGAAACAATAAAGGGCTTTGACTGGACTTTCCACACAACAATCATCCCCACGATAATGAGAAAACGCAGAGCGTTCTGAGACATTGAGAGCGACCAATCCCAGGCAATGCAATCGGTAACGCCGTCTTTCCATAAAAAGGGAATTCGCGCATGCATCCAGGCACCTGTGGATATGCCAAACGTAACAGCAGTTGCGCAGAATGAATCAATACAGCACGGACAAAGATCAAGTGACCGGGGAATGCTGGACAACGCCAGATATAAGATTACAGCCATATACAGCGGCCCAGCCGCGGACATGAGAAGGTTGTCGAACGGTTCAAAGAACAAAACGAACAAAAGTGCCTCGACCGCACCGATGACGACTCCGCCAGCAATATCGATAAACGAATGCAGTCCGCAGTACACACGCCCAACAACAATAAGAAAGCCGATGGTCCAAAGGATAAGCACCCACATAAAAGGAAATGACCATACGTTTACCATAAAGTGCGAAACATACAATATTGATGCCACAACATAGGTAGTATGCGATGATGGAAAGCCATACTCAAACGTGTGTGCAGGACTGCGTGTTATATGGACCACCGGTGGGCTGGTAGGACGTGGTGCGCTGATGTAATCTTTTGCCACGCCACTAAGGTACACAGACCAAAGAACAACAAACGTCAGCCCGCGTGCAAACATCCCAAGCCCGTACACGTGAAGAAGAGGCAGCATAATCATAAAAAATGTGTGGTTTCCAAGCAAGCCCGTGAATATGAAGAAGCGGTCTAGAACGGGAGACCTACATGTGCGTTGGATCGCTACAAGCAGCGGCATTTCACGCTCGACCTCTCTCTTCACCAACCCCCGCAGCCAAAGTCGCGGCTTTGAATACACGGCCGCATAGATGTGTTCTGGCGTCTGGACAAAAGAGCTGCCGCCTGCGTTGTGCTGGTGTGTTGAATTGTCGTCCTCGTCTAGCTGAAAGCGGGAAGGCATCTTTTACTGCCTGCACTAAAAGAAAGATAGAAAGGAAGAAAGGAGGGAGGCTCACAAACAAATAGAAGAAAATACTGTGCCAAACCTCTAAACAGTAGAAAAAGGAAAGAGAAGGAAAAGAGCAAAAGGCCAGGAGCTCTAGACAAACAAAGCTGTGCTTGCTTGAAGAATCAGGGGGGGGGGCAAATGCAACGGTCGTGATTACTGTTTGATCGGTAGATCTGATTGCCGCAAATAAGGAGAAGAAAAAAAGAAAATTTTACAGGCCAAGGCACAAATATGAGCTGATTCTATCACACATTTCCATATTTCTTTCCTCTCTGCGTTCCATAGTTATTATTTTGTCATTGGCTTTATTTTGCGTGCGGAATCCTCTTCCTTCTCTTCTGTTATTTTTGTGTCCTGGCCATCAAACTTGCAACCGCTGCAGCCATAAAGATGCCACAGAGCGCATATGTCGAGGATCCAGAGGAGCTCGCAAAGTTCACAGCGACAACAAACGCCTTCCAATTTCCTGCGGCGATTAGTCCGATTGCATGTCTCTACCAACAAGAGAAAGGCACAATTTCTTCCGATTTGGAAAACCAAGTGCTGGTTACAGTTCAAGGCGAAGGAATCCAGATATATTCGACCCTGGACAATAAGTGTCTTCGATCGTGGACATTTCCTCCCAACACACGCTTTGCATGCCCAGCAAAGTATCTAACAATCGGCAGAGATGGCGACTCAGGCAGTGCATATGTCTACGTGGCATTGGATTCGGGAGACGGAGTTGACAGCCAGCATAGTGGGGCAGTTGTGTGGCGGTGGACTGATAGGGGAATTGGCAGTATTGGAGTAGAGGACAAGATCGAAGCAGCCTATAAATCTCCCATTGTTTCTCTCGAGCCTGGAGCAACCAGAGCTGGTCACTTGCTTATTGTGCATTCTGATGGAGGAATGGCCCTAGCCCGCGGAGACCTTACAAAGACATTTGAGCTGAGCACGACTACTCCTTGTCTAGGTCGGCTTATTTGGTATCAACTTGTGGATGTGTCTCAGAGCATGCGCTCTTATCTGGACTCTCGCCAAGTAACCGATTGGCTGGATGGTGACATTAGACTTGCTATTACTCTTTGTCGCGGCAAGGATCTGGACGACACTGACAAAGACATGTTTTCGTACTATCTCTCGTTATTAGCAGTTGATGGTTTGGGCGCAACCATCACGGAGGTTGGGACAACGCGTATCAGTCCGGCGTACCTTAGGGCGCCGCCCCTTTCATGCGCGTTTGACGCAGACAGCGGAACTGTGGCACTGCTGACTCAAGCAGGTGTGTACCAAAACATGGGATTGAAGATGGGAAGCTCGGCTCTTGACGATGCAATTATTCTCGAACAGACCAGAGAAGTAGTGCTGCGTGGGTTTGTGCCATGTCTTGGAAATCTAAGCGACAATGACACTACATTTACAGGTGGACTTCTTACCCAATCTCAGCTTGCTATGGCATCTCTATCCGAAAGATATGTGGCGATAGTTGGAACGCACAGCGTGGTGTCCCATGCCACAAAAGGACCATATGAATGTGTTTTGACTCTTTGGGATTTGCAGTATGGCTGTCTGCACGCAGAAAAGCCTATTGATGTTTCGTCTACGTACTTGTCTGTTGGTGCAAAACAGAAGCAGAAGCAGAAGCAGATGCCACGGTTGATATACCAGGTGCAGCCACTAAGTCCTCGCTTGAACGATAAGGGGCTGCTAAACAACCAGATGCCACTTGGAATAATGGTCGCTCATACACAAATGCATCACTCATTCCTTGATGGGGATGGTGATAGAGCCGACAGCTTGACCAAGGCGGTCGGCAAGAGGCGAGCAGCACCAAGCACAAGCACAAGCACAACATGGAGTATAGAGATGTTCTGTGCTTCTGCTTTTCTTCCACCAGTGACTTTGCTAGCCTCACTGCGTCTGCAGAACAACGCGAAATACTATGTTGATCCTGTCGCGCAACTTACTAGGGAAAGGCCTGCAGTTCATTCATCAAACATTCTACTTCGCGAGGAGCAAGAGCAGGGACTTGGAGTGCTACGCAGCGGATGGGAGGCTATAGTAGATGGGACGGCCGGAGATATGTCGGGAGGGGGCGTTGCTGATACTGTTGAGCTGTTTATGAAGATTGGGCAGAGGCGCGAGAACACTCAAAAAGAGGAGAACGAGGTGTTGCTGGCACTTGCCAATGTATCAGACTCTGTAAATAGCGACCAGTACACTGCGCTGTTCATGGACCACATAGGCGTAGCGCTGGATCCAACATTGCCTGTGCCTACAGAGAACCCTACTTGGATCAGTGCGTATCTGATGACCACAGTAATGCGCCGTTGCTTTGTTGAGCCGCTGGGCATCTCGCGCTCTTCGCGACTGCCATTGTTTGCACCGCGTGTGATTGAGTTTATGCTGCTAAACTGTGGCCTTTGCAACTCTCATGCCCCAGCTCCCGGACTAATTCCTCATTTGCTTGCACGTGTCAACGAGGGCTGTTCGAATTTGGCCAAAGATCAGGCATGGCAGTTGATCGGTATTGCTCTGCAGCACATTCCTGATATTCCAGAGAAACACATTGTCGATACACTGAAATTCCAGCTTTCTTGCTACGGCGAGTTTATCGATTGCCTGTTTGATATTGGACTAGCGCAGGCAGCACTAGTAGATAGAAATAGCCCCAGCGAGGATATTAAGGCTGTTGCTACAGATATTAAACACATTGTCTCTGCAGTGGTAGCCATAAAGGGGAGCAGCGACATGCTGCGCCTTGCACTCTCTGGTTTGCCTCTTAACCACGTTGCATGTCTTATTCGACTTCTCGTCATTTGGCTTCGTGAATGGTCTCGACTCGGTGCTGATGTTGAGATAGCCGCTAGCGCGGCTTTTGTGTCCAATACAAATCCGCTGCTGCTTGGCGAGCTGCATGGTTTAGAATCCTCCGGCAAGCTTCATGGCAGCGACAGCAATGCGATTATTTCTGGGATTATTGCCCAAGCAAACAGTGCGATTGCAGCACAGCAACACGAAGGAGTTCCCTCTATCGACGCGTCAATGACTCTTTTTAAAGATCCCAGGGGTCTGTCGGACGACGAAGGATCCGGGGCTGCTATTGTGCGAGTTTACACAAACAAGTGGGCGCCTGCGCTGGAGCTGCCAGAGCAGCTTGCTGGAGCACCGGGGCTTGGCATGATAATTGACTTTGTGTCGCTTCTTCTCGACGCCCACATGACAAGCATTTTTCTTTCAGCAGAGTTCTCTGGGCTTATCTCATGTCTTAAAAGCGCCACGGATGAAGCTCTTGCCATTTCAGATCAGCTCAAACTGCTCCGCATTGGTCTCTTGCCGTTCAATAGCTCTTGGGAAAAACAGCGCGAGGAGCGTGTTGCAAAGGATGTGGCCAAACAAAAGGAGATGCTGGGATTGGATGAGGTGGTGCTTAAGAATGGCACAACCAGATCCCAGGCCGAGAACCAAAGGCAGACTGCCCAGCCAAATTCTAAATGCGCCCAAGGAACTGGCTCATCTGGAACGTACTGGGAGCAGGTCCAAAAACTCGAAAAGTACCGCGTCGAAGTCATGCACTGGTAGTCTTTACAGGATACATATTACGTGCTGTTTCTCTCCATCTTATTTCTTTTAAATCTTACAAACATCTAGATGCTCTTCTGTGTTCGCCAGAGCAACATCACGTTAACCTATAATGCAAAACCTTTCCGTTCCCATGTTAGTGCGTGAGGCGATTAGGCGTATAATAACTAAAGCTGTGAAACGAAACTATCATCTATAGCCTCGCTTTCTGAACTTAGAATATCGTGCTCAGTGAACGCGTATGCTAGACGTGATCCTGCGCGTTCGGAAGGCGTGCGGGTAGGCGTTGTCCCAAGCAAGGCGCCTGACATGCTGGCAGTAGAGCTGTTGTCGTCGGTGGCGCTGTCCATGCTTGTTAGCAATGCAGAGGCACCAGCACTGCCAGCAGAGCCTGTTCTGTGGATTAGCCTATGGTCGCCCACTGGCTCCGAGTTCTGAACATGCGCGCTGTTGTGACGGTGTATCTGCTGTCGAGATTTCCGATCACCAGAAATCTGGCTCGTTACGCTTATGGAATCCTTCCTTTGCCTGGTTCGGCGATGACGGTCTTGCATTCGCTTCTTCGCTGCGTCGCGCTTGCGATAGTAGGTAGCCTTGAACTCCATGAATCCGTCGCGCAGCTGGCGAGGCACGGTTGGAAAGAACGACAAGTGCGGCTCAGCTAGGTAGCTTAGCTGCTTTGCCTCTGGCGCACCGTTCTTTGGCTGAAGAGAGCGCGACAATGTCTCGGAAAACGGTGAGCTGCCGTCACGAGCGGCGGCGGCGACTTCGCTTACAGCACCATCGCTGGTCTTGGTGGTGGCTGCCATGAGCTGGTGGGACGTATATAATGGCAATGTCTCAAAGCGTAAGCGGAACTGGTGCAGAGCCCGGTTGCACTGTGTTGTGTATTTCACCGACTGTAAGAACCTGAGGTTGGTCACTATAAGATAAATGCAGTAGGCGGATCCAGCGCTAAGCAGTCTGCATGTGAAGCGGTATGGTTTGGTTCCAAGGACTCCAAACCATGCAAAGTAAAGTACAAGTATGCCAAAGGCGGCGATCTGGACAAGATAGTTGCGCTTCTTGCGCTGCGATCGACGATAGCTCTGCTTCAGGCGCTCCTCGAATATCAGCCAGTCACGGTACACATGTGGATCAACATGGCCACGCGACCGAGCGCACTGAAGCACCGTCAGGCCGTGCGTGTGGGATTGGCTCATGACGCTGGCCTGTGAGGAAGGCAACGCAGGGTACCCGCTTGGACCTCCAGACTTTGAGGCTGCAAACTGTCGTGTGTACATTGACGTCAGCTCAGCGTTTGACGGGGCTTGCGATGGCGAGTCTCCAGGCGTGCTGACACGGACAGCTCCAAAGGCTGCAGAATGCATCGAGTCCTGCCGGCCTGTGCCAAAATTCAAAGCGGAGGCTGATATTGGCGAGTGCTTCATTGGGGACTTTTGGCGGACAGCGCTGATTACGAAATGAATAGCAAGAAGAGGAAATGAATATTCTGGCGGATGTGGATGCGCTGCCAATGAAAGGGCCCTCACAGCAAGGGCATGTTGTGCTTGGGATGGGTGAATTCAGAAACAGAGATGCACTGGCAAGGGAACTTTAAATGCAGTTTCTTCTTTCTGGCAAGCAACAAGCTTTATCTAAAAAAACAAAGCTGAAAAGTGATGAATTATTCATGAAACAGAGGTGGCGCAGATTTCAAAGACGATAAAGGGAGGTATCCACCATAAAAACCACGTGAAATACAGCCTCTTGCACAAAAGCGGTTCGGATACAAGCCGAGCCGAGTGTATTGAGCCGTATACGTAGTATTACATCCCTCCAAATGGGAAAACGTTTGCGCATCCTTGTTTACATTTTCTTGGCTCAGTGCGACGATTCTCTTATCTTCTTTTCTCTCTTTTTGCGATATACTCTTAGCTAGTATTTTTTATTGCTTTCACTCCAATTTGACTATCGGTTGTTTTTTATTTACAAAATGGGCGTCGAGAACAAGGTTACCAAGAAGGGCGATGAGACCAACTACCCCAAGGCTGGCGACACCATCACCATGCACTACACTGGGAAGCTCGAGGACGGCAAGAAGTTTGACTCGTCATACGACCGCCAGAAGCCATTTGTTTGCAAAATCGGCGTTGGGCAGCTCATCCGCGGCTGGGACGAGGGCGTTCCCAAAATGAGCCTTGGCGAACAGGCCACGCTTACCATCTCTTCGGACTATGGCTACGGAGCCAACGGTGTGCCCGGTCTTATTCCTCCCAACTCCACTCTTGTCTTCGATGTTGAGCTTCTCAAGATCAACTAGATTCTATCTGCCTCCAGCCGTATTTGCGTGCCCGTTTGCAGTCGTAGGATCGATTTTTTCTTTTCTTTTTTAGGCAGCCAGCCACATATCTAGTGGAACAATTCAATAGCACTATTCCAGCAGCACAAGAGCGTGTCTTGTTGTTTCTGGAGCGTCTCGTTTCTTCACTGTAGTCGTGTTTAGATAAGGGTTGATGTGTGTGGGCAGTTGTGGTGTCTGCGTTTTCTTTTCCAAGGCAGTACCAGCGGCGGGCTTTGAGTTGGATTTGAAATTCTGTTTGGCATCAGCTGCTGGGCAGCTCCTTTCTTGAAGCACATGCTTTCCCATAAAGAAAATGCGGTGATTGGCAAGACATGGATTGTTATATTACCACAATTAAAGCAATGGTTCCATTTTTTTTGTCTGCACAGCGAAGAAAGTGCAAGTTGGTGTATGCATCTGTAGACTCGGTTTCCTATTACTTCATTATAGCTAAGGATTATTCACAGCAACCGGGATCTTTTCTTTTAAATCAACACAATAAAGGCAAGAGACAATGGTTGTCCAAAGGAAGCCGGCCGGTGGTGAAGAGTCTATTTCCAGGAAAAGAAGCGGAACGGTAGACAAACCGCGCGCCATGAGAAGGGCTAATGCCTTCTGTCTGCGTTGCCGATTGATTGGAGGTGTATGCACTGGCAAGGGTGTTAGGTGCACAACCTGTAAAGACGCTAATGTAGAGTGCCTGGTATTCCCGCCGACCGAAAACGATGTTCTCTTTGGGCTGCCGACCACCAGAAGAAAAAACACAAACATAGGCAACAAGACAGGGCAGAAACACCATGATGTGGATTGGAAACTGCTAAATTGCAGCAGTGAGTTTCTGAGGGAGCATCCCAACGACAGCATGCGTGGCCCAGAAGATATAAACGAAGTCATCAAAAACCCACACCGTGATCGTATTGAGAAGAGAAAGCTGCCAGGTCTGCTTGGTCCTTCGTTGAAAGATGCGATTGTCGATTTTCGGGCAAAAGGTTTGCAGAAAGAGGACAAAAGGCTTCCGCTGCCATCGTCTGAGCTTCTGCGCTGTATCGCGCTGAGTATTGCAAAATCGGAAGCCAACAAGGCGCCAGAAGAGGGCCTCGATGGACAGAATATATTCCTTAGCGAGCATATGAGCGGGAGCAGTCTCTTGGCGCTTGGCGTTTTGCTCCAGGAGTACAGTAATCATCTCCTCTAGATCCAGGCTGCGCAAGCGAGCCAGCACGTGCGCTTTTTGGTGTGCAATTTCCACTTGCCTTTGCCCCCTTTTGGGGGGGGGTTAAGCTTTTTTTTGCTTCTGCTGCTGCTGCTGCTGTTTTTGTTGTTGATAATCTTTTCCTGCTTCTCAAACCAGTTTTGGTTGCAAAAAAATGCATGCCCTTTGTGGACGAGTGTTGGGAGCCCTCTCTTTGTAAAAATTTCTTTCTGCGACGACATGAACCACCTCCCCCACCACAGCATGCATGGTGAATCCTCGCCCTTTGACGCCGACATGTGTACAATTTTCAACATTTTAAATGCCTATTTTTTTTTTCAAAGATTGAATACGATAAATGTTGTGTAAGCACCAAGTAGAAACAAAAGCCCAGCGGCGTCTATTGTGTATTTGTGCGCATTCTTTCGCTGTTCCTCTCTTGTTTCTCTAACCCGCTCTTGATATCACTTTCTTGTCCTTTAGGATTCTTACGCCTTTAATGCTATACATTTACTTATTCCCTTAATAATATTTCTGCAGCGCAGTTGGCAACAGCCGTCACATATCCATTATTAGCATTGTCATTACCATCTCTGTTGTTATTATCATCTTCAGCACCATCGTTGCCAGCATTAGCATATCGCCACGCCACCCATTGCATCCACCATGTTGTCCGCCTCTCCGCTCACGCTGCATCTCGACAAAGACGAGATTGTACTGTATGGCGGCCCATCGGAGGCAAGCGGCACATTTATTACAGGCAGCATAGTTGTGCCACATAGGCACTACAGCCAGCTTAGACATCTTTCAGTGACACTGCGTCCACAGCGCCAGCGGCTATTCCAGACGATGCATCCAGCCACTCCTCCAACATGTCTCCAGGCAACCCTTGTTGTCGACGGCTCAACAGCGCCGCGCGTTGAACATGGCAGCGCTGGCAGCAAGGGCCACGAGTGGCAGTTTTCGATAGGCATTCCTGGGGAGATTGCAGAGACCGCCTATAGCAAGTCTCGGTTCGTAGCGTATGAGATCATCGGCGAGGCAAAAGTCTCGGGCACCTTTATATCGACAGTGCAGTCAAAAGCACACCCGGTCACAATAAAGCGCACGCCATCCGCAGACTCGTCTTGGACAATTGCCGCAAACGAGCCGTTCTGCGAAAATGCCGTCTGGCGCTCGCGGTTGGAGCTTTCGATAGTCTGCGACTCCCATCTGTTCCATGACCAGCAGGCGGTGTCCGTGCGTGGGATCCTGCGACCGCTTGAAAAGGGAATATCGCTTGTGCGTGCCGGGTTCCGCCTCACCGAGCGCATTGCGTGCACACCGAACACTGTTAGTTGGACCGCTGTGGAGACAACAAAGAAGATTGTGGTCGACAACACCATCGACTTGCCCAGCACACTACCTGTGCCATACGCCGGCGAGGATGCAGCAGAGTTGGGAGGTGTCAGTTCGGATGCTGGCCAGAAGGGACTGCCGCTCTTCCAAGAGATCTCAGCTTCTCGCATCCTCACCGTGCCCGTGGCATACAAGGGCATCCAATACGACATTCACCGCGGTCCGATCCGAATCAGCCATGAAATTGTCTTCTTTGTTACTATTGTTGACCCAATCGGCAATATGCACAATCTTCAGCTGTGTGCGCCGATATTCGTGCTTCCAAAGATCGATGGCAAGCGCACGGTTCTTCCGCGCTACGAGGACACCGTCGCTGATCCGCTGCTGGAAACTTCAGGCGGCAGAATTCCACGCAGAGACAGAAACATCCTTTCACAGTACGTTCTTGTTGAGATTGACGAGGGAGCTGCCGAGCCGGCTGCACAACCATCGACATCCAGCGAATGCGAGGCACCCGAGTCGTGTCCTCTCGAGTACGACGGATTCAAGCCTGCAGACAACGACGCCCCGCCGCCATCGTATCCTGGGGCTAGTGGCTCTGTCGAACGCACTGTTGTGTCCTTGGAGGAATGCGCCGCAGCAAGCCAAGAGGCTCCTCTTCGCGTGAACAGAATAAGAAAGATTTGCTCCAAAGCATTGCTAAGGGTCCCCACTCACCAGTCGTCTGTCTCGATGATATCTTCGTCAGCACCGCCTCTACCGCAGCCGACTCTGCCATCGCGGGCGTCATTGCAGCAGCCAAGCGTGGACGGTATTGGAACTGGAACTGGAGGTGGAGGAGGAAGCTCAAATGCCATTCTGGTCTAGGGAACAGGCATATAAAGCACCAAGCTCGGTAGCAAATAAGCTCGCTCTGTTGTACGCTAGAACAAGAGCCTTTGATTCTTATACTTTGAGCGCTTTCATTGTGTTTTGTCAGAAAGAAGAACCAGTAGTCTTCTAGTCTCATCGCCTCCTCTCTCTCATTTTTTCTTTTTGTATTTTACTTTCCGTTTACCCTTTCCCGCTTCTTTTATCACTATCTGAACCACCACCAATATTATCTGCATTTATTGAAGTAACCACATTTTGCAAATTGTTAGCTGAAATAACCTTCTTGCACCTCTTTAGTCAATGGAGCATAGTGCGAGAATAAGCGAATTGCGGTCCCGTCTGGACAAGCTTCGCGAAGAGGAGCTAGAGATTGAGTCCGAGCTATGTGTTCTGGAGGCACAACAGCAAGCAGGAGGCACCAAAGAGCACTTTGCCTGCTCAGGCGAGCCCGCACAGACAAGGCTCTCTGCAGATGAAATTAGACGATACAGCAGGCAGCTCCTTGTGCCCGAGGTCGGCACCAAGGGCCAGATGTGTCTGCGCAACAGCTCTGTGCTTATCGTTGGTACTGGCGGGCTTGGATCTCCATGTGCAATGTATCTGGCTGCAATGGGCGTTGGCACCCTAGGTCTTGTTGACCATGACACAGTTGACCACAGCAACCTTCACAGACAGATCATACACACGAATGCAGCAGCAGGTAAAACACCAAAGGTAGTGTCTGCGCACATGGGCATTTCCCGGCTTAGCCCACTATGTAACGTGCGCATCCATGATGTTCTGCTGGACAGCTCTAATGCCAAGGATATTATGGGTGCCTACGATGTAATTGTCGATGCCACGGACAATGCGGCCACTCGGTACCTGATCAACGACGCGTGTGTGATGCTTGGGCTTCCTCTAGTTTCTGGCAGTGCGGTCAGGCTTGATGGCCAGCTGACAGTATACAACTACAACGGCGGGCCATGCTACCGGTGCATGTTCCCAAGCCCGCCGCCTGTCGATGCAATGGCGAACTGCTCTGAAACAGGGGTGCTGGGTGTTGTACCCGGGGTTATTGGATGTCTCCAGGCCATGGAGGTTGTAAAGATCCTTACTGGGCGGAAAAAGACTGAGGTGCCCAGCATGGTGATATTCTCATACCGGTCGCAGCCGCACTTTCAATACATCAAGCTGCGGCCGCGCAAGCCTAGCTGTGCTGTGTGTGGTGACTCTCCAACCGTAACCGAGCTGGTAGACTACGCTGCGTTCTGCGGCGCTGGGCCCAACGACAACGCCCCCGACTGGAAGATACTGCAGGATCCTAGCCACAGAATATCGTGCGAAATGTTCAGCAAGGCCATTAAAACGCCTGGCAAAAAGCACACACTTCTCGACGTGCGCGAGGAACTGGAGTTTGAAATCTGCAGTCTTCCAGACTCTGTGAATATCCCGGTTGAGCAGTTTGACAAGCGGCGAGACGAGTTGGAGAGAATCGTACGTGATCTGGATGGTGCACCGCTGTACACGGTGTGTCGGCGTGGAAATCTATCGCAGCTGGCCGTACAGTATATACGCGAAAAGTTAAACTACGACGAATGCTATGACATTGCGCGTGGACTAGTTGGATGGCAACAAGACGTTGATCAGGACTTTCCTGCTTATTAACTGGAATATAGATAGAGTCAAATACATGTTGGAGCTGTTTCTTTTTCTGAATGTTATCTTGAAAACAACAACAATAATGATGATATTGGAAGCAAAAGCCAGACAAAAGAAAGTGAGAGACATAGGATACCGGTTCAGATGAAGCCCTTCTTGGCAGCGTACTCTGCATTGAGGATGCTTGCACCGGCAGCTCCAAGCACAGTGTTGTGGACTAGAAGTGTGAATCTGACATGGAACACTGGGCATTCGCGGATGCGGCCCACTGTGACAGCCATTCCCTCGCCAGCATTGCGGTCGAGGCGTGGCTGCGGACGGTCCTCCTCCTCAGTGACAACCATGACCTGCTTTGGCGCGGAATAGCATCCAATGGCCTGTGCTTCGCAGGTGAACTCGCGCAGACACTTTTTAACGTCGTCGATCGAGGGCGGTGTGCCTGAAAACTCGACATTGACGCACTCGGTATGGCCGTCAACGACAGGCACGCGGTTGCAGGTGGCGGAGACTTTGAGATCTGGAAGCGGCGCGCAGGCCGTCGCAGAGTCATTGAGGCCGCCGAGGATCTTTAGCACCTCGGCCTCCATTTTCGGCTCCTCGCCCGAGATCAGCGGAACAATGTTGTCCAGGATATCAAGGGATGCCACACCCGGGTAGCCAGCACCGGATATCGCCTGCAGCGTGGTAACAATGACGCGCTTCAGGGGGCCAAAGCTGTCCTGCAGCGCCTTCAGCGGCACCACAAGCCCCGAGGTGGAGCAGTTGGAGTTTGTGACAATGAAGCCCTTTTTCATGCCATAGTGGGCGCGCTGGGCGGCGATAAGCGAGTAATGGTCGGTGTTGACAACGGGCACGCAGAGGGGCACGTTGGGAACCATTCTGTAGTTCTTTGCGTTGGAGAACACTGCAAAGTCGGCCTCCATGAATGCCTTCTCGATGTCGCCGGCCACGCTGGCGTCAAGCCCAGAGAAGATCACGTCGCAGCCTTCAAAGTGGGTCGGATCGCAGGGCTTCACAACAACGTCACGGATCTCCTGAGGCATGAGCTCGCTCATTTTCCACTTGGCCGCCTGGCTGTATTGGCGCCCGGAAGACCGCTCAGATGCGCCAAGCGAGTGGATGCGGAACATGGGGTTCTGGGCAAGCAACACAATAAAGCGCTGACCGACAGTGCCGGTGGCGCCCAGAATGCCTGCATTGAGAACACGGTCGGGCGATGATGGCGACGATGCAGAAGAGACCATTTTTCGCTCTATGGACACAAGCCTGGAAAGGACAAAAGGAAAGAAAGAAAGAAACGTGTATTAATATGCTCTATCAAAAAGGGCGTTGTCAGAAACTATCGATCAGACGAGAGAGATAAAGAAAGAGAAGAAGCAGAAGCGAGAAGGAAAAAAAAAAGCAACTCATCCCCGCGCTCTTCTAGACCAATTGCAGATGGGCCAGCCAGTCAGTTGGCTGTGGTGAGTCAACAACAGCCAGTCAGCAGTGTGCTTTGGGATCCGGCAATGATCTGATGCAACAGCACTTTCTCCTCCCCAACACGGCCTATTATTTTGTTTGTCGGCAGAAGCAGACAGCGCAGCAGCCACAAGTCAAAGTCACAGCCGGTGTGTTAGCGCTGGGACGTCTGTCTGCGGACACACCCGGAACACAGAGTTGTTCATCACGCCGCGGTAGTTCCAAACGGCGGCCTCGGGCTGCGTGTTGCCTGCCGAATCCCAGGCCCGGCAGCCAATTGTGCAGTTTGGCGGAACGCTGCCAATGCAGTATGACCACAGGACCCACGACCAGCTCCTCTCGCTCCAGTCGCGCTGCTTCCCCTTCTGTTTGGAATGGATTGCGTACAGATCTGTCAGATCCCACGTCTTGCCGCCGTCCAGTGTCACCTCAACTCGATCAACCGCCCGGCCGCCGCCAGAGAGCGCATATCCACGCACAAGGTATTTCCGCCCAATCTGCAGCCGCTCTTCCGGCGCCGGGCGACAGATGGCGCTCTGGATCGTTAGCTCCATCAGCGCTGGAAAGCGTGGCCAGAACTCTTCGCAGTTGGAGGAGTTGGCCATCGGAGGAAGGATCTTGTAATCGCGCTTCTGGTAGAAGGATTCTGATTCGTGGTTCTGTACGCGGATGCACTTTAACCACTTTACCCACCGTGCACCAATGATCCCAGGCGCAACGATGCGAGCTGGAAAGCCGTGATCGCGGATTAGTCGCCGGCCATTCATCTCGGTGGCAACCAGAACCATGTTCAGCGGATTCATCACCCACTCGAGCGGAATGGACGAGGCGTAATGCTCATCCTCGTTTGCTTCACCGTAGGCCGCAAACTCCACATGGCGCGGCTTTCTGTAGAACGGATGGCAGAGATCGGCCGGCACGCCTGCGGAGACCAGCAAGTCGCGCAGACGACACCCGCTCCACCGCGAGTTGGAGGCTGTGCCTGGGCCCCAGATGACGCCGTTAACGGGCTTGATCGCCTTCAGTCCGTCGCGCCGGTTTCCAGCGCATTCGAGAACGGCGACAACCTCAAACTGCTCCAGTTCCTGTATGTTGCAGAGTTTAACCGTTCTTGTGCACGACATCCTGGGATTGCACGAAACTTCAATGGTCATTGACCACTCCTCGCCGTCAATATCTGGAATTGGGCCATGGTTTCGGCGAAAGTGGTTCTCAGTTGGCGTGACAAAGTTTTCAATGAGCCTGTCCAGCTTGGCTTCGGCGTTGAACGGCTCCTTGGCGCGAACAATATAGTTGGGAAGGCTGCGTTCGCACCATGGCTCGTTTTCATATCCACTACTTGAGGACGACGACGTCGAAGTAGAAGACGAAGAAGAAGATGGTGGTGGCGGTGGCGGTGAAGAGCTGCCCTGTGTGTCTGTCAAGGCCGGCATGTCCTTCGAGTAACTTGCTTTGCTTCAAACCAGGGCTATGTGAATCGCTTTATAGCAAAACCAATACGGATAGAACAAACTTTTGCAAGCAGTTTGTGAAGAGTGAGGAAAAGTCTTGAAGAAAATGAAAAGAGGAAAGAGCCTTTACAAGCAAGATATACAGAATAAGGAAGAAGAAAAAGGAGAAAGAGGGGAATAGAGAAGACAAACGAAGAAAATGGAAAGGAATGGAATGGAATGGTCTTTATATACACATTTCACCGAGAACAGGTGTTTTTTTGGCGACCGTTCTTCTGCTATACGCAAACTGCTTGCAGCAAGCACCCAAGGCGATAAACCAGGGGGTGGAAGAAGAAGGACGTCTAAAAGAAATCTCCGAGCATTCCTGGGAAAGCAAAAAAAGCAGGCTGCTGTACTTGTGACAGGCGTCAAAACTTTGACCATGGTCATCATCATCATTTTCCCCTTTCTTTTTTCCCCTTCGTTTTCAGGGGCCCCAGCCAACAAAAAATTATCCCAATGCCCCCTTTTTTCTGCTTTGTCTGATGATTTTGAGGCAACTCCGACAGCGCATGCGTGTGAAATCCACCCCTGCATGGCCCAAAAAGGAAAACAGAGCAGAGTGGGAGGTTAGAAAGCATTTTTTTACTCAATGCAAGCTGGCGATTTTCCATTCAATTTGCGTGTAGGACGCTGCGTTCAGCGTAAAAGCATCATCACCAACGATGTTATTAAACGCTCTTTCCGCTCTGCTGGTGGCAATTTGAGAAATCTATTTTCCTCTCTCTTTGTTTACTACGCAAAACACTATTTCTCCTGGCCGTAAGAGGAAAAGGATTCCGAGAACGATAAGCACTATTGCCATTTCTCAGCAGGGGTCAGCAGCGATGGAGGAGAGTGGCAAAGAAAGAAGAGGACTGCTGACGCGTGTGCACGTGCTGGGAGCAGGGGCAGTGGGGCTTTTGATAGCGGCGCATCTTCGACGGGTTGGGCATCCGGTTACACTGCTGCTCAGGACACAGGCAAGTGTGGATCGGTTTGTTTCAGACGGCAAGCGGGTGGTGGTGCACAACGACTGGATGGGAGCCCAGTCAGCAGAGAAGGTGTGGGTAGCGGACGGAATATGCGCAGAGCACCCTCAGACGACATCCGCCAGCAGCACAGACAGCGGCTGTGCAAGGATAAGGCGGCTGGTGATTACAACAAAGGCACACGATACAGTCAAAGCGTACATGTCGGTGGAAAACCGCCTAGATGCGCAGTCCACGGTGCTGCTGTTACAGAATGGAATGGGAACATACGAAGCAATCCAGCACAGACAGCGTGCGTCTGACCAAGACAGGCAGAAGGAAGTGAAGATGAAGGAAGGAGGAGAGCCTTCGTTTGTTATTGGCACCAATTCGCATGGGTGTCTGCGCATACCCGGTGAGAAGTTTGCCACGCACCATACGGCAATTGGTGAGCTCAAGTTTGCTGTGCGGGAACCATTGCATCAACGAACAATCCAAGCGCCCAAGTCCACAGACGAGATGCTCAATGCGGTCCAAAATCTTGGACTCAACGCAAGCGTTGTCGGATGGACGGAGCTGCACAAGCAGTTGCTGCTGAAGCTTGCAGCAAACGCTGTAATAAACCCTGTCACGGCTCTGGCAGGATGCCGCAACGGATATGTTGTGCCGCAGCAGCAGCAGCAGCAGCAGGGAGGCGGAGGCAGCGAGCACCACGTTTCAACGGCAAGCATGGTTTCCTCGGCGTGTGCAGAGATTGCGGCAGTCTACGCACGAGCATATCCACAGCTCGGGAAGGAGCTGAGTGTGCAGACGCTTCAGAGGCATGTCGTAGCAGTTGCTCGTGCCACCGGCGCAAACAGATCATCGATGCTGCAGGACGTGAGCGCTGGGGAAGCAACAGAGGTTGACTGGATCAACGGGTATCTGATGCGGCTGGGCGAGCAGCACGGCATTGCAACGCCTGTGAACACTCTACTGCACACAGTTGTAAAGCTCAAGGAAGAAGCGGCAGCAATAGCAGCGGATGAAGAAATTCTTGCTCAGGAGTAAAGGATACATGATTTTAACAAATGGAAAGACAATTAACAAACAAACTGGAAAGAGAGAATCTACAGACGCACAAAGGGGCGGAAGAGCAGGTAGCACAGCAGCTAGCTGGGGCTGGCAGGGGTTGTAGCAGCAGTGGCAGAGTGGAGGCGGTACTCTGGCGGCGACGGCAGGACAGAACCCAGCGGGCCTGGAGACACACACCAGGCGTATGCAGGAGCGGCTGGCAGATTGGCGGCAGCCAGCAGAATGTCGCTGTCGGAGTGCTCGTAGCGCGGCAGGTCGGGAGATGCGGCGGCAGCGTGTGGAAGCACATAGACAGCAGACGATAAGCGCACGTTGTGGATCTGGCCGCACTCGTCAACGACGGAGGCGGCAAATGCCAGCTCGTGCGAGACGCGCACGGGGCCGATTGGGACATCGAACTGGATGGCGTTGTATGCTGTCGGCATGCGAAGCCGCGCAGAGACCTGGATATCCTGGTCGACAACAATGCCCGCGACGGCGGTGGAGCGCTGCGGCGGCGTCTTGGCTGGGAATTGCATGCGGATGCGCACGGCTCCGTCGGACTCTGCAGCGCTGTCCGGCTCAACAGCAGTCAAGTCGCGCGCGCAGCGGGCCACAGTGTGGGTGCGCGGTCCGTTGGCGTTGGCACCGTCAAAGGGCCCGCTGACGAGCTCACGCAGCTCAAAGCCAGCGCGTAGCAGCCGCACGCCCTTTGCCAGCGGCCGAAGCACTCCGCGGACGTGGATGGCCTGTGTCTCGCAGATGGCGCGCGACGCAGCAATGCTTGTCAGCTCAATGCGGTCGCGCCAGATGGCGCTGACGTTCATCGGCTCGCTGGACATCGTCGCCCACATCGAGTCGGCAGCCGGCACGCGCTTGACGGCCACTGGCGCCGATGCAACTGTCTTGCTGAATGGCGCCCACGTTACCAGCGCTGCTGTTCGTACCTCTGCCACGAGCTCGTATGCCACAAATGCTGCCGGCGAATACACTGTCTCGCTTGTGTTCCCCGGCACGCCCATTCGGAACCGCCATACGCGCTGTCCTGGCGTCGCACTCACTTCCTCGCTTGCCGCTTCGCCAATCTGGCCGTCGCGCACCACCGCGCATGTCACCTCTGGCTGGAATGCCACCGACATTGCCGGGTTCAGCATGTCCTCCTGCTTTGCGCGGAACCGAACCACAACCGAGCTGACTGTGCGAGCTGCCTTGCCCGAAAACACCACGCGTCCCGACACCACTGCACACCGCGCGTCCCGCGGCGTTCCATGCAGGATTATGTCGGACGAGTCTGGGATGATCTGGAGCCGCCCCTTTGAAAGCATGCTGCTCACTGTGTGTGTGTAAATGTGTGCGGTTGTGTGTGTGGTTGATGTGGTGATGTGGTGATTACAACGAGGAAGCAGTCTTTGAATGTGTGTATATAGGTTTCTGTAGGCGTGCGCAAAAGTTCAAGGCCGCCAGACGTCCGCAGTGCCCCCCGGACGCCGGCTCCTATTTATTGGCAAGCGCTTCCGCCGGAAGAGTCCCTGGCCTTTTGCAATTCGATTAGTGAGCGGGGAGGTGCCAAATAGAATTGACAAGCCGCGTATTGTGCTCTGTATGCACCGAGCAGCATGCATTGTTCACGCTTCCCACCCTACATCTTCATGCCTACGCTCGCAGCATATGCGGGGAGGCGTTCCTGCCTGCTGGCAAACGAAAGAAAGAGAGAGAGAGAGAAAGGAAGAAAGCGCAATGGAGGCGTTGCGCCTGCCTGACCAACAGCCTGCTTACTGGACTGGTGTCGACAATGATGTGAGGGCGATAGGTCCTAGGGAATAATGACCAGCGCTTGGCTATTGGGTCTTTTGGCTGCTGCTTCGCTATTCTTTGGCTTCTGCAAAGACCAAAGACCAAAGAAATCCCGCACGAGAGGTCCAAGCAGTCTTCATGTTCGGCTTCCGCCTTTTGTCTTTGCCTTTGCCTTTGTCTTTGCCTTTGTCTGGTCCATACAACAACAGCAGCAGCAGCAGCAACCGTCGCCGCCGGCCCCCGTACTTTCTCCTCCCCGCATCCGCCGGCTCTTTGTCTTTGAACAACGCTTTTCTCTGCGCTGCAAAGGCCGAAAAGAGACTGCCGCTTGTCTTTCATCATCCCTCCTTTCTCGTCCCTCCCTCCCCTTGCAGCTTCAGCTCCAGCACCGCTGCTCCTCTGTTCATCTGTTTATCTGTTTATCTGTGCAGGCATGCACATTCTCCGCTCCCAACCCAAATGTTAAACCTACTCTTGTCGCCCAGTGTGACTGGGGCAACGCACATCTGGGACCATTGCCTAAATTGACCATTTCCTCCCCCCAGCCCCCTTTTTAACCTCGCCGACGTCTGCTTGACTTGACTTCTTACATGTACATCCCCTCCTTCAGCTGTAGCTGCTGCTTCTTGGATCAGCGAGCCAATCCAATCGGCGCTTGCCTTTGGCCTCCAAATCCTCCCTAGCCGTTCGCAGTCTCACAATCACCTCCCTGTCTGTATTCGACACAACCATCCAATTCCAGAAAAAAACAAACAAACAAACCATGAAATGCCGGACGGTCCAACCAGCCATCAAACTCTCACTCACTCACCCACTCTCTCAGTCTCATTCGGCATAGTGCAATGAAAACAATTAACCACGCAACCAAGCAATATTAAACAGGCAAGCTAAACAACCGCATCCATTGTCTGCTGCCCTCGCTAGTTGTTGCTGCTGCTGCCGCCAGCACTATTCGTGTTCATGCTTCTCAGCTCGTCAAAATACGGGTGTGAAAGCGCTTGTTCCGCTGATATCCGCTTCTCGGGCGCGTACTCTAGAAGCCGCTTCAAGAGATCGATGCCCTTGGCGCTGAGCTTTGGGACCAGCTGCTCCAGCCCCACGCCTGGATACATAGGCAGACTGCTCTTCCAATCCGGAAGCTGAGTGCACTTGGGCCAGAGCCGTCGTGAGTAGTCGCCATCGCTGCTTCCGTTCTGCTGCACTTGCCCTATCTGGCCGCCCGAGACCTGCGGATCGATGGGAGAGCCCATTATTTTGAATATATGCAGAAGCTGGTCGTCAATCGACGTCCCTGCAAAGAATGGGCGACCCGTGGCCATCTCTGCAAAGATGCACCCAATCGACCAGATATCGATCGATGTATCGTACTGCCGAGACCCCATCAGAACATCCGGTGCTCGGTACCACAGCGTGACGACTTCGTGCGAATACGACCGAACTGGAATCCCAAACGCCCTTGCAAGTCCAAAATCCCCCAGTTTGAGATCGCCACGCTTGTTGATCAGAAGGTTCTGCGGCTTCAGATCCCGGTGCAGAACCCTGTTTCTATGGCAGTATGAGATACCGCAGAGCAGCTGGTACAGCAGGTGTTTTACTGTCAGCGGATCGAGGTCGCCGCCGTACGCATCCACAAACTTCTTTAGATCAGAGTCCATGAACTCAAACACAAGCGTCAGCTTCTTTTCTGTGTGAAGCACATCAAAAAGCCCAACGATATTGGGGTGCTTTAGTTCTTTCAAAAGCGATATCTCTCGAATTGCTGTGCACGGAACCCCCTCTTCTTCGTTGTCCAGCCGAATGCGCTTCAATGCCACCACTTCGTTTGTCTCTCTGTTCTGTGCCTTGTAAACAATCCCGTATGTTCCCTCTCCAAGCTTTTCAATCTTCTATAAGCCATTGTGCATGATGAATGTGTAATTTAGTATGTCAGCAGCCGCCTTTGTTTTTTTTCATTGCTTATTAGAACACGCTGTTTGCCTATCGGGCGTGCTCAAAGCCACCGCGCACCCCTTGCAAGTGCATAGTGCAAAAGCACAACCACCACAGCGACAACAGCCTCCCATGCTGCTCCTGTTGTTTTGCTAATCCCTGCCCCTGCCGTCGACGCTGTTGCACATATCCACTCTTACCTGGTATTTTTCCATTTCCGGCTGCTATCAACGTTATATTACAGCGGGTGTGCAGCTCCGGTTCCTTAGTGGCAGGTAAATAAATTCGATAAGGCGTAATAAAGGGAGAAATTGGGGAGGGTCCGTAGATACTGGGAGTAATAATTAAGAGGATTGAAGCAAAGAACAAGAAATAATAGTGGAAATGCAAAGGTTTGCATTGAAAGCAAATGAGAAACGAAATTTTTTGCCTTTGGCACAAGCCTAGCCTACTTTGGCCAATGGAAGCTCCCAGTTTTTGTAAGAAAGAAAAGCGGGCAAGTGACATTTTTCAATCACGTTTTCATCATCATCATCAATCTACCTTTATTGTCGACTTTCCGCGTTCCCTATATTATTTTGCCACGCTTAGCATCTCTATTTGCCTATTGCTTTGTTCTTTATCTTTGTAAATTTCATCTAAATCCTGCCTTGTTCGTCGAAATGTCTGCCGCGACGCAGGGCCGCGGACAAGCGAAGAATTCCGAGGAGCAGTCAGTGCGGCGTTTCCGCGAAGTCCACTACCATCGCTTCAAATTAGGAACACGGAGTAATGTGCATGGCACCTGTGTTTTGCGTTCGCAGCTGCCTGTGCGCCTTCCACGCCCACACGCCATGCAACAGATATACAACCACCCGCCGCCCGGCGTTGGGTACCGCAGGCTAGTTGTGCCGCAATGGCACGATGCTATGGACCACGCGTCTCTGTTGCGCGTGCTTTCTGAACATAAGGCATCAGTCGTCCAGGAGATAAACGATGAGCGGGCAACGGCCGCACGGTGGCTGGAAAGCGAAAGGGCCACTTCCCGGGCGCACGTTGTTGTGGCTACGCAGTCAAACCTCTTGTTTTTCATTTCTGGGTTTGGATACTGGAATGTTCTGGACATTAATCTAAACCTGCCTAACGAGTCCTGTGCTGGAGTGAAGGCGTTTGAAATGTGGACGCAGCCAAACGATGATGGAGCCAACAGATCTTTCCAGAAAAATGAGGATGCCGCCGGTGACGATTTGCCATCTATTGACCAGCACAAGCTTCCAACACTAATCATTGCCCTAACAACATATGTGAAGCAGCCGTCTGAGAGAAGAGAGGGCGCCGTTGACGAGTCTGGTTCATATCGCCTGTATGCACTTGGTGCCGATTCGCTGCCACCACTCCCACAGTCGTTTGTCGAGAAACACGCTCTAGAAGCCAGAAGCAGCACTTTTACCAACAGCAGCTCCAAGAACGCTTTTCAGCACGACCCTCCATCTCCAGAACATCTAGTGCGCAGACCCGACATACCAGAGGTGCGATCTAACTCTCAGCCGATAGATTTAGCGTCCACCACAGATTTCGGCTTGGAAACCTCGCAAATGCCACCTGTAAGACCAGCGTCGGTTCCACAAACAGCTGAAGCATATGACTCTGCTGGCCACAACATGTTTTCGCCAAACGGCACTCCATTTGCCGAGCATAAGGATCCAGCGGATATGGTTCCGCTTAATAGCTATGCGTATCTGGAGGAGCGTCTGTTTGGGTTGCGAGTCAGTGACAAGACACTGCGAATTGGCCTCAATTACCTCCCGTTCCGTATATCGCATGATATTGTTGAGGGGATGCCACCGGTTCTTCTTGTCGCTGGAAATGACAATAAGATACACCGCTATGCGCTTGGCTGCGACCGAATTGTTGAGATTGAGCCGCTGCTGTGCCCCAAAACCGATGTGCCGCTGACATACACAGTATTTGACGCACGGGCAATTGGGCCGTTTCACATACAGATAACGGCACATCAGGAGTTCTCGGTGGCCTTGCAGGTGAGCAGAGCGCTTACTGATAAAGAGATTGAGCAGGAGGCGGATGGCAGCTGCAAAGGCTTGGTCGACAGCAGTGATCAGAAGCTTATGCGTCGGCTGCTGGTTGCCGATGAAGAGGTTTACGATGCAGCGCCGATTCTGGCCACAATCTTCACGCCATACTCGGAAATAGTCGACCGCTCGGCGTATGATTTCAAGGTCACAAGGCTCACAAGCTCTAGTGCTTTTTCGGCGGATACCGGCGGCAGCAGCGGCGAAGGTAACAATAGTAGCAACAATGAGGACGCCGACAACAACAGCAACAAGTGCCAGCTTGCTGCAGGCGATGTATATAACAGCGAGTGGCCACTTGGAACAGCCGGACTGCCTGCAGGCCCTTATGGCCGCCGCATTGCCGATGGACCACGCCAGCACCAGCAGCACCAGCAGCACCAGCAGCAGCACCTCTCTGCCAGCTTCTCCTCAGAAAAGCCACCTCGAGTGCACGTGCTGATCGGGTTTATCGGCGAAGACGCGGTTATCTACCACGACGTTCCGGTTGCTGGTCTTGATCCAGTGTCCACGCTGGTTGGAGGGATTGCTGGAAAGGTTCCAGAGTCGGCGTCACATATCTCTGGGCGACTCGGTGGACTTGGAGGCGTGTTTTCCTTGGCTGGAAGCTCCAGGGAAGGCATGATCACATCGGTACATTGCGACGACCTGGATATCGATGGGTCAAAGGAGGTCATAGTAGGCACAGTGTCTGGGACAGTGCTGATATACAAGCTGATACCAGAGAAGGGATATGTTCTGGTGTGGAAGAGAAGGTTCCCTGCGCCGGTGTATGGGATCTTCAGTGTTGACATCAATTGCGATGGAGTCAATGAGCTGGTTGTGGTGACGCTGATTGGCGTCCACGTAATGCAGCCGAATTTGGCGAATATCCGAGCAAAGCTGCTGAGACAGCTGCTGCTTGCACGAAACGAGCAGCAGAATGCCAGCAAGGCGCCGCTGGTCGGCGACGATGGTTCTCGGTAGCCGGCCATCAATAACCGAAACATATTGTTGCGGATATCATAATGAATGGTAGTGATGGAGTAGATATTAGTGGTATAGTTTGAAGATGAGTGGAAAATGGAAATATAGCTTAATTTACAAAATTAAAAAAAGGACCAGCAAGAGAGAGCCGTTCACGTGTCTACGATGACTGGCGCAGGAGGAGCTGGTGCGCCTTGGTATACTGAGTGGCAGATCTAGTCTCTCTAATTGCAGGTTGCCTGAAGGGCGCGTGAGCTTATCCGGGTAAACTTGACATCCGGAGCAGATTCGCGCAACTCGGCGATCATGCGCTTGTGCGAGCGCGCATGGTTTGTGCTGCACTCCTCAAGCCTGGGGAAGCGCTGTGTGAGCCAGGCTGACAGCCACTGGGGATCGGTGAGGATATCCTCGTCGGCGCTGATGCCAATCCACTTTAGCGACCTGTTCTCCCTTGCCTTCTGCGCAGCCACGGGTAGCTCGCGCTGGCCAAAGCCAAACAGCGAGTCGCTGCGCAGTGAGACTGAGAGCTTGACTAGGTTCGGGAGCTGGCCAACAAGAGCATCAAGCGTGGATGTTGTAAAGGATGCACGCGGGATGTAGAGTGTGTTGAGCGATTCCGAGATGGGCGGCGGGTGCTGGGTATGAGCAGTGGAAGCGGAAGCGACAGTGCCACGAGCACCCGAAAAGTAGTCACCAGCATCGGAGTCGACATCGGTGGTGTCAAGGTCGACCACACTCGGCGACGGCAGCGACCCGGGAGCATGGCGGCGAGGACCAAGCGTGGGCGAGTCAACGGGCGTGGCAGCCGACGATGTGGTGGAAGTGCGGCGGAGCATCCTGTCTGTAAAAAGAACATCTTCATCGTCGGTGCCCATCAGGCGACACAGCGCAGCATCCATGATCTGGTATCCCGGAGACCCGTCGCCTTTGCGCTGCTCGATCGAGAGATGCCGCAGACGCTTGAGTCCGCGGATGACGCTGACAAGCCCCAGAGCAGAAAGACGCGGCCCCGCATAGTCAAGGCTGTTTGTCACCAGCTGCACGAGGTTCGGGCAGGCCAACGGCAATCTCTCGGCATCCATGTCGGCAATGGCTGGGAGCGTGAGGCTGCAGAGCCTGGGCCACCTGTCTGCTAGGAACAGGTCCAACCACTGGTCATTCTGCAGTGTTATTGCGCCGCGGGCAGTGTCTGCCGCTGCCACCACCACGTTGTTGTTGTTGTTGTTGTTGTTATTGTTGTTGTTGCGGCCGCGAGTGCGCTGCCAGACATGGCGCACCGAGAGCGAGCAGAGATTGGGGAACATCCGCGAAACAACCGGAAGCACGGCATCGGGACCGTCGACAGCAACATGTTCAAGATGCAAAAACGCGACGGACGGCAGGCAAACCGTGCTACAAAGGAGGAGCGGATCTGCCCAGGCGTGCTCAATTGACAGATACTTCAGCGACGGCTGGCTGTTCTGCAGAGCATGAAGCAGCTCAGGCGTAAAGTCAGAGCCGCCTATTGCAAGCGACGTCAGCTGGTTAGGCATCTGGAGCAGCATGTCTGCAGCGCCCCTCTCGTTGGGAACAAGCGCAGACCAGTGCTGGTTGTATCCGTAGGGCTTGATGGCCAGGCGATGAACCGAAGCACAACGCCCGCCGCGCACAGGGGGTCCCCAGAGAAGCGGCGCTGTCTGCGCAAGAGAGGCAAGCTTGTCGCGAATATACACCTCCTTGACGCGGGGCGCATTGCGACGTATAGAGGCGACGATGGCCTCGCGTTCGCTGTGGTGGGCGCTGAACATTTCAGCCGAAACAGAGTCGAGGCAGGGCCAGTTCATTGCCAGAACAACGTCAAATTCGTCTACGACGCTGCCGCTGGCGCTGCGACGTGGCCCGCCTTGGTAAAAGTCAGAGGACCGGAACACAATCTTGCGCACAAACATTGCGTAGTGAGTGCTGATGTCTTGCAGACGATCGCGGGTGGAGCTGCGCATCCAGCGGCTGCTGACCACTATCTGCGCCAGGCCCTGGTGCAGAGCCGCCGCCCGCCATTTGCGGCTTGTTTGGCGCAGGGCAGAGAGCTCGGTGCTTCCAAAGGCGCCCGGAGGGTGGTGGCCGGGGCACCCAAGCGCAAACGCCTGCGTTTCAGGCTTTGCGCACGAGCAGCAGCGGAGCCGTGCGCAGATGGCCAGCACGAGCTCGAACGGAAGGCTGTCCGCCATTGTGTGTACTGTATGTTGTGTTTTGTATATGTAGTGTGTATGCAGCAGGAAACAATAGGGGTGAATACTAGCGATGGCAGCAGTAGCAAAATAAGGAGAATATCCTGTTACAGAACCATTTAGCTGGATTAGATAGATGGAGCAGAACGGATTGGAAAAGGCTAGTGTAAACTGTAGAGAGAGAGAAAGAGAAAAGAAGTCAGTGGCAACAGAAGAAGAAGAGAGGGGCACGCACCAAACAGGGCATGGTGGCCAAAAGGGTTTGACTTTAAATAGGATTTAAATTTAGAAAGCGATGATGCCTGGCATTGCCTTGTGTGGAACGAGCGAGGAAAATTCGCTTCAATGAGAAACAAGCGGATGGTGCAAGCCGGACAAATAGGAATGCAGGAATAAGGCATGCTGTTGGCAGTTGGTCAGTGCGCTGCATTGCTGCTGACTGGCTACGCCGCGCCATCATTGCAATTTCTCATTCTTCTCAGCACCCATCGGCGAGGGAAGAAGGGAGGCGGCGGACAAGGGTGCGTGCGTGCGTGCTCTTTCCGCAGGCGGATTGCATGAAAGGCCGCTTGCAGCTCAGGGAGCTCGCTGGCCACGCCAATGCCCGCCGCGGATCACGCAATGTGCCGCTCATTTTTGCAAGCGCAGACAATCAGCACCCGCCTTCCTCCTCATCCTCCCAATCACCGTGCCATGCCAGCGCTATTGGCAATTGTGCTGGTGCTGGCTCTGGTGCTGGCTCTGGTGCTGGCTCTGGTGCTGGATTGTGCACCGACTACCTCCTGTTGCTTCTCCACCCTGTCCGGAAAAGCAACAACAAGGGAGGCTCTCTTCGCCTATCTTTTCAACACACGCATTTCTGCAAATAATGATTCACAATCGCCACAAAGAGAATAATCCTAATAGCGCTCTTTGACCTGATCAGGCGCCCGACCTGTGAAAGCGCAGATCTGGATGTGACACATCTGCGCATGAGCCGTATCTGAATGCACATATAGTCGGATATGTCCCCAGCTGCTGGGGACAGCGGTGGTCCTTGCGCTGGCAGCTGTCCAGGCTTGTTTGCATTGTATATATTCCACAGAAACAACGGCGCTGGCCAGAACATCAGTAAAACAAAGCAAACCAAAGAAAGAAAGAAACAAAGAAAGAAACTAGCCAATCTTTCAAATAGCCCCTTTTCTACCCGGAAGACATGTCGAATTCGGTGCTGCTATGTAGAAGACGCTGTCTCAAAAGCCCAGTCAGGATGATCTCAGTCCCGTAGACAGGAAAGTGCACCCCAGCAGAAGCGTGCTGCTGGAAGCCCGGCCACAGGTCGCTATCTTCTTTGCAGGTAACCACAAGCAGCGGGAGAATCAGGTCGTCGTCCTCGCTCTTTCTGCTGGCAATTGCGCGACAGCTGGCCCGGATCAGCAATCGCAGTCGCGAGGCCGAGAGGCTTCCCACAGCCTCGCCACCAGCAATCTCAATCAGCGGCTTCAGCGTCTTGAGAGACGGCTCTGAATGCGGCGTAACCAACACAGTCACGCCATCCAGGAGCCGTCTTCGCCACGCGCGCTGGATTGCGGTCTTCAGATTGAAGCCCCATTTCTTCTCGCCCTCCTCATCCACCAGCCAGTACTTTGACGAATCGCGGTCGCCACGGAAGTAGTCCACAGGAATCCACTTTCTTTGCGCAAGCGAGTCCTCCATCCACTTGCGGCCGACAATGTTGACACTTCCGCTTGCCAAGGCCATGAGCATCTTGTATGTGCGCCGTATGTTCATTGCAACCAAGTGCGTTGCGCTTGTCGCATCATCCACTATCTCGCCGCCCAGCTCAATGATCGTCTGCTCTTCGCTTTTCGACGGCCGGACCTGCGTAAACATAATCCGCACGTGCGGCCCGCCGGATCCGCCGCCCAAGCGCTGCTTCTTTGTCCCAGAGCCACGCTGAATCACAGCATTGTCAGCCGCGCCGCCTTGTTGTCCGCTTCGTTTCCCTCTTGTCTTGCCACTCGCCTCAGCTTGAGCGTCTGCTGCCTCGTCTCCACCATTCTTCTCGCCAGTCTCCTCGCCCTCGGCAAGCACCAGCGTGCGCCGGCCAGAGTTTGCCTTTCTGTATCTGTACAACCTTTCTTTGCGCATCTCCGTTTCAAATATGTTTGCAGCCTTCATCATCTCGCCCAGGGTTCTTGACGCCGTCATTGCCGCCGCTCGTGACGTGTGTCTAATTTGGCCAAGCATCAGCGGGCCCTTGTCCGCGTCGTCTTCGTCTGCGGATTCGGAAACGCTCTTTGCTTCATCGGCGCTTGATGTCCCGTCGCCCTGTGCACTTTTTCCATTGTCCTTATCTTTCGGGCTTTCCGCCGAGACATCCAAGTCGCTATCATCGAGTATATCCATGTCAGATGACTCGGCAATGCTCTCTCCTTGCGGAGGTTCCACCCACACCCTCAGGCCACCAGCTGCTATCTCTGTATTGCCAACCATCGAGTTAAGCACAGGCAGATCAGGGAAATACGTAAAGATCGGATGGCTTACTGACAAAAGCTTCCAGCGCTGGTAGCACATCTCTACCCAGCAGTGGTTAATCACGTCAATGTTCCATTCAATCGCAGCACTGTACTTGCGGCCCTCCGAGCGCGCTGCAATCAGATGCGTGTTTGCACGCGTTAGCTTTGGCGTGTACTCGGCTCCCATCGCAACAACCAGTCTGCGAATGTACTCGCGGGCAGATCCCGTGTAGTGGCTAATCGAAACCACCATGCGATCCATTCCAGACACAGAGACCACAGGCAGGGGATAGTGTAGAAGGGACCGTGTTGGTGCCGTCATTCTGCCAGTCAAATACATCTGGTACAGCCACACAAATGTGCCCACTATCTTTCCCAGTCGCGAGGCTTTGGAATAGTCGTAGCCTGTGCGATGCTGGCATAAAAGTATGTCGATGCTGTTCCAGTCTGCCACAAGCGACTCGGGCAGCTCCTCATGCCCTGTCTTTTCTGGCGGCGACGGCGTCTCCCGGGGCTCTGAAACAACGGCGCCGGCCTCTAGCAGCCGTCGGGTTAGGCGCGTAACGGCGCCCGCACTCAGCGAGTAGCGAAGTTGTGTGCTTATGGCGACAGTGTATCCGCGCAGGAACTCCGACGGCGGCTTGGGGAGCTCGTAGGCAGTTCCATTGTGCGTGTCTGAAGTAGGCACAGCAAGCGGCAACTTTGCATCCACGTCCATCCTGGAGGCGCCATTGCCGGAAGACGCCTGGCCATCTGGAATCGATACCATCCCGAGAAGCTTTGGCGGATTGGGAAACAGATAGGGCTCTTGGGGAAACCTGCAGAGCAGATTCAGTGTGTCAAGGAACCAGTGTGGCAGAATGGGCTTGATGCACAGCTCTGGGTGCTTCTTGACAAACTCGTACTTTGGACCATCCTCTTTCATCATGACAAGATGCGTCACATCCGACCGCATCCGCTCCCGCCACTGCCCGCCCAGCGCCATGACCGACGCAAGCAGCGTTTCCTTGTCGGCGGCAGGCAGATGTGTTGCTGCGACAACCATTCCCGAGAATATCATTTTAGCGTCTGCCGAATAATACTTCTCAACATACCGCCACCCGACGCTCAAGCACCGATCAACCCATTGACTGGTAACGACACACACGCCGGCTTTGACGCAGGCCGAGTACTCGCCAAAATGGGTGTCTGGCGAAATAACATGCGTCACAGGCTTGCTAGCATCATCTTCAGATGTGGTGTTGTCTCCACCCTTGCCCGTTGCGGCCATAAAGAACCGAGCTATGTGGTTCGTCATCTGCGGCAGCCCCCGGACCAGAACTCCGTTTAGCTTGTGTCCCTGCTCGACTCCTTTACTTTCTTCCATTGCTGTGTCTATCTTCGTGTGGTGACGGATGGCTGCGGCCTTGGCTCCTCCGTATTCAAGTAACTGCGATATCCTCTGACATTCGTCAGCACCAAACGCAGGATTAACCCAGTATACCACGCCTTCGAAAACGGGATCTGCCTTGCGCACAAAGTTCTGCTGTTCTGCTTCTGAAAAGTTTATTGGCCGTCGCAGTTGTACTGGCTTTGGTGTGCTGCTTGTCTCTGGTGCGCCAACAGGCATTTCCCCTGCCGACAGCGTGTTTGCTGCCATCATCTGCGCTGCTTGGTGTTGTATGTATTGCCTGCAATGGCGATGGAGTTGACCCGTTGCTATTAAGCACTGTTATTCTTAGTGCACACGTGTCTGCGTTTCAGCGACGCCAAGTCCGGAAAGCGCCAGAACCTCAGCGAACTGTTCTCAGCAAGCAGAAATAGACAAGGCTCCAAAGACAAGAATACTGCCAATAGGCAAATTTAGTTCATTGAATTGCGATGAAGAGCGAAAGGAAAAGAAGTGTAGGAGATGCCAGATGGCCGAGGCGCTTGATCAAACAAGGAGCGCTGACGCGCACTTTTATTTTTAGTGATATTATCATGAGCTAGCTTGGACGCGTTTGCTCCCGCTCCAAAAACAAAAAAGCTGATGTTTTTTTTCAAGCCAAAGCGATCTCTCTCTCTCTCTCCAGCCACACGGCTCAGGCTGTAACTGTCTTTTCATTCATCGAAAATCAGGCGGCTCATGCAAAATCCGGTTCAACGCAAAAAGACTTTTTGACGGTGAGCCGCATATTAAGAACTAACTCGTTTACAAGCGAAGGAAAAAAAAGGCCTGCTTTAGCCTTTTCACCTTAATTGAAGTTGCATCTCTACATAATAATACATTTTATATTCAGCGTTTCAAATCCAACAGGACCGCTGCGCTTGTGTAGAAAAGAAAAGAAGACGTTTCCTCCACAAGCAACCAGCGGCACACAGCGTCTTTCGGGGTGAAGAATTCCACAGGTTTACATCTACGGGAACGTATACATTGCGTTGGTTGAGCACGAGTAGTAGTCGCAATGAACGGGAGACAAGGTAATTTTCTCTTTGCTTGGCTGCACCGTCGTTAATCCGAGAGAGAGCGCAATTAACGGCAACAACACAAAAAACAAGACACTATGTATAATATTGTACAGCCCGCTAATTATGTGCGTATGAATTAAAAAGTTTGAAAATTATAGATGCCTGGGCAGGCGCAGGTGGTAATGCAGCACCCTCGGGTCGAAATTCGGTGAGCTATGAGCGTGCGGGTTCCTTGGGAGGCATTGGCAATGCCTTTGGTGGCTTCCAGGCTCAGCAGTTTGCGCACGCTCAGCAGCAGCAGCAGCA
>JANBOK010000022.1:0-54633 GCA_027595805.1 Coemansia sp. Benny D160-2 | reverse complement strand
TACACGGTCTAAAACATGCGATTGTATAGACATTTTGTTTGTTACAAGCACAGCAGACATATCCCATCTTTCATTCATTGCTATGTATGGTTTATTATAGAGTGGTTTAGTGAGGGTATGAACTGCTTGTATTGATAGATTAATAACAAGTCACCAAATCGAAATGTCAGATGCGCTGATGTATATTTTAGTTAAATCGCAAAACACTCATATACAATGACATATTCTCTCTTTTTTAATAGTCTTTGTCTATCTATATGCGGCGCCAAACGCACGTCTTGCCTGCTGATTACTAATTCTTGGAGAATATTGTTATCTCTAATTTGAACATTAATAAGCTTGTCAATCGTCGATGACCAGCGGAGGAGCTCTCGCGCCCGAGGGCTCTCACGAACCTCCGAATGCGTGGAAAAACAAGCCACCAACCAATGCACACGAAAAGGCAAGGTTTTATTTCCAGACTGGTGGGAAAAAAGGGAGGGAATATACTTCGTTCGTGTAGGCCGTTTGCTTCTTTCATGCTCCTCCTCTCGCCCTAGCCGAGTGGATCCTAAGTTGGTATTGGATCATATCTCCGAGCCACGGCCGCGATAAATAAGTTCAGGTGAAAGATGAAAGAAACTCTTTTTACACGACTGGAAAACGGGGAGAAAGTGAGGAACGGATTTTCACTACCAAATGAAAGGACTTTCTTTTCCTCCTTTGCTTCTCCTCCAAGCAAATCTCTGACACTCCCGTTTTCACTCTTTCAGTCTTACATCTCCCCGCATCTATAAAAGTCCTTGTAGGTGCCGCCTCGTCAATGTGTTTTCTAAAACCCACGTTATCCAAACTACAGCCACGGCTAGCCTTGTTACCTATTACAAACAGCAGACACCAGAGCCGTCACTACGCCATCCCACGATCAACAGTAGAGCGTCTCAACAGCAGAAAAGACCTGCTAGCTAACCGCCAACGCAAAGACACAAACCCGGGCCCAAACATGAATAGCAGCATCTACAAAAGATACGTGTTTTCGCAGCCCATGCTTGCAACATGGGCAGTCTGCTGCATTGCGTTTGGCATATCGATAAGCCTTGTCAGCGTCAACAAGGGGTGGATCAGCTTTGCTAGCAACACAAGGAAAGAAGAGGAACCAAATAGCATTGCCGGCGATGAACCACCACCACTCGACTCAAATGAGCAGACAAGGATTACAAATACACTGCTGAGCACAGGAGCAGCAAAGGAATGCGCAAACCACCCTGACGAATGGAAGCGGGTTCCTTATTTCTGGCCGATTGGGCGTGATCCGAGTCGCAAGGGCCCAGCGGCATTTGTTCCCGGACTTCTCCACGGATATGACAAACTAAGCGTTGAGCCTGTGGCTTTTATTAATCGCGATCGCAAGCAGTTTGTGATTGTTCTCCATCTGGGAAAGAGGCTCTGCGGTCACGATGGCATCATCCACGGCGGCGTCCAGGCTACACTTCTTGACGAAATCACTTCGCGTCCGGCGTTCTGGAACCTCCCACGCAACATTGCACTCACTGCCAATCTCAAGGTCAACTACCGCCGGCCTGTCATGGCTGACCAGATCCTAGTGTTCAAAACATGGCTGGTGGATATTGACGGTCGCAAGGCAAAGATTGCTGCTACGCTTGAGGACACAAGCGGAAACGTCCTCACCGACGCCGAGGCCCTTTATGTCTCTCCAAGCAACGAAAAGCTCTTGCTGGAGCGCTCTTCGGACATGAAAAAGATAGAGGGCGTGTATCCCGGAAACTTTTGATAGAGCAGCAGCTTTGGGTGATCGCAATGTTTCAATTACAAAGTAAATAATGTCAAAATGCGCTACCAAATTAATGTAAGAGCGCTGCCTACGCAGTTGCTTTCCAAACATTGTATGCCTGGGCGACAGCAGCGACTGTGCCAAACACCCCCACCGCAACATCGGGGAAGGTGGATCCACGAATAGACCAGTGCAGCGTCAGCGGGAAGTAGCACGCATTGATCAACAGCTGAATCTTCCAGCTATTTATGCTAGCATCGACAGAGTCCAGCTCCTCCTGCATCTTCGTCGCATCCATCTTTCCCTGAGTGTATATCTTTTGCTTGCGACCCTTGATCAGCCTATACTCCTCGCCTAGATGCACAAACTGAAGGGCCACCCAGGCTGCCCAGAATCTGCACGACCAGTACCCTGAAAAGTCGACCACCTTTTCAGAAAACGGCAGTACTTGGTGCGCACCAAGCCAGTAGATGTGCTCCAGCGGGTAGTAAGCACATAGCGACAGGTTCATGATTCTGTCTAGTCCCTGCAGAAGCTGCGATGGCGCCGGAAACTGCTCGCTTATACGAACATACTGCGCCATCGGCACAAGCCCTGTAAGGCGAATCATGATGCGGTAGTCGGCTACGAGATTCGACAGCGTGCGCACACGCTCGGACGCTGACTTCCGGCCCTTCTTTGCAAAGAGCCAGACAACAATCTTTGTAAAGTACTGGGCTACCTACAAGCAGCATTCGGAAGTTGTTTAATATAAGCGCCATTCGCCTAGCCGTACTTTTTGGGTACGCTAGCTTGGTTTCTGCGGGTTCTTCTTACATGTCCCGGTTCCTGTCCCTGCAGCTAAACGGGAGCCGTCCCTGCCATGCTAAAAGATAGACACAAGACAAAGCCGGCTTGGATTTTTCATCTCTTTTTGCTGTTACATCTCACGTGCAAGTTGACCCAGCCCTCCGTGTTCTTGCAAACGGACATGTGAAACTATTGTCTAATTGCTCACAGCGCCATCACCTTCTCCAGCAAAATTGCCTGGGAAAAAGTGAGATAGGGTAGATAAGGAAAAGCAATTCTTCTTCATCTGGCTTACCATCCAAAACTTGTCGTGGCCGCTGCCTGACGACAGGAAACGAATAATGTGGTCGAGGGTCGGAGCGGGTCCTTTCAGCATGCGTCTGAGCGCCAGAGCAACAATGTGGTTGCCTCTGAGCTTGGACACACTTACGCTACTCTTCTTTGCATCGGCGGACAAAGTAGAAGACGCTGTGGTTGCGGGTGTGGTTGCGCTGGTGGATGGCTTCTCATCATACCCCAGTTCGGAAGCAGGTGACGTATCACCGTTGACTAGAACCGCCGACGATATCATCGAGTCTTCCATTGAGCTGCTTTCGTTCATTGTATATAACGCGAAAGCCCCTGTATGTCTGGGTGTTATGCTTTATGTTGACTATAGCTGCTGCTAAACAAAACAAAAATACAAATAATATACCAAATGGCAGTAAAATAGAAAGTAAAAAGATCTGGACAAGAAGAAGAGAAAGAGACAAGAAGCATCTTTTGAAATTATTTCACCACAGAATGTGAACAAAATACGGGCTTCAAAGCACGGGGAAAATTGCTTTGATAAAAACCGAAGAAACATGTTACGATGAATTCTCCAAAATAATGGTTTTCCTGCGGTCACTCATATGCGCAAATAGAACAAAAGCAGCCGCCAGAAGCCAACATGGTCTTCCGCGGAGAATTGATTTGTTCTGTATCCGTAGCATGAGATCACAGCACACGAATTGGCTGGAAGCCAAAATCTCCGCTACTTTGTAGCCAAATCGAACATTGGGCATGCTAAAGTTTACAAGCTGGCTTGTGTTTAGACACTGTAATTCTGCGTCTCATGTCGTGAATGACACGGCTTTTCTTAGCGGATCAGATGGTGATGGTTCTCGCATTGCGGCTCTCAGGCCAAAGGACTGACCCACCCAACATATCAGCGCAAATGAACTAGCTCTCCTCCACCCAGTGCAACCCTGTTGCTATGCCAATATAGGCAGAAAGAGAATTGCCCAAGCACAAACTGTTTCGCAAGAATACCAGCGTTGAATTATCCTTTTATAACCGCACGTTATCCATGTTGCTACAGCCACTCTGGCGGATCAACTGGTATTCTGACAAGATCGGTATCAAACAACTCGATGAACTGTTCGTTGAGAATGCGCACCTTTGGCCCTGCGTACCTGCGGTACTCTTCAAATATCGACGCCAAATTCCAGCGCTGAAGCTTGCGCAGACACCCGACAACAGTGCCCGTGCGGTGACGACCCAGGTTACACATAATGGCCATCGGATGGTTCCCTTTGTCCAGGATAAGATTGAATGCCTCGAGAATCATGTCCTCTGTGATCGGATCAGACGCGTTTCCCGCTTCAAGGACGCCCAGGTGGTGCAGCTGGATGTCCTGGTCGTCAACAAAGTTCATCACGTTCTGGTTCGGCTCCTCGGGCGCAAGCCACACTATGCACCGCAGCCCAAGCTTCTCCATGAATGGAAAATTCAGCTCATTCGGTTGTCCGCACCGGTACAGGTCGTTTTCCACGTATCCAAAGTTGACTGGCGGAATATAGTGCTGGTTCGTGGCTCGACCCATCTCTGCCTACTGCGGTTCTTGGTTCAATACAATGTGCTATGAAAATAAGAGAATCCTTTTCTGTGAGACTCGAATGCAAAAGGCAGCAAGAAAAGAAGAGAAGACTGTTTTTATTCTCCTCTAAGATTAACATCAAAATTTTGGCAGTTTTCTCGAGCTGTGAACATGTGGTAAAGGCCATAAGCAATGAAAAGAATGGTGGCGTATATTACTCAGACCTTCATTTTTATTTGTGGAGTAATGAATTCGAGTCATTTGTCTTATTTCACACGTATACGTCTACACCGCAGCTATCATTTCTACTGTATTTATTATATTGAGCTGCCATGAGCTTACATGAATGGATATCAGATGCTCTTATTGATCTGGTTGGCGAAAGCAGCAGCGACACAGTCGACTATGTCCTGCACTTGGCTTCCAGCTGCTCCAGCGAGGGCGCATTAGTGGAGAAGCTAGTTGCATCGGACTTTCCTGAAGGCGAGTCAACGGTGCAATTTGGTCGGAATCTGTATCAGCGTGCTCCTCGGAGCAAGGAAACCCAAAGGACACAAAGCCCTCAACTTACTTCTGCAAATCAGCCTAAACAACATAGTTCAAATAATGTATCCCCAGCCGTCACAAAGCCGAAAAGGAACACAAGCAGCAACAGAAGCAATACCAATAGCAAAGGAAAGGATATAAAGGACGAGAAAACACAAGCGAAGGACAGAAAAACGAGAGAGTCGCGTAAGCGCAACGTGCGTCAAAGCGGGTGGAGTAGCAATGAAGAAGAGCGGGACGCGCTTGAGGAGCGAATCAAAAAGGCAAAGATCGGAACGGACGCTGATGAGGCTGAGGGTGGTCATGTAGACGAAAATGACTCAGATATAAGCAGACAGATGGACAACGACGAGGAAGAGCGGGATGCATTTGCAGAAAGATTGAAGCAGAGGGACAAGGACAAGACAAAAACGATTGTAGAGGATAGGTCGTCGGGCAACGATCCAGAGCTTCAGCGACGTCGCGACATGGCTAATGACTACGATGCAAGACGGCAGGCACTTCCAGAGATCCGTAGCCGGGCGCGGCAAGAGTATCTAAAGCTTCGCGAGGAGCAGAGGCTTGAGCTGTTGCGCCAGGAGATTGCGGACGAGGAGGACCTGTTCAGAGGCGAAAGGCTTACTGACAGGGAGGTCAAGGATCTGGAATACAAAAAGGAGCTGCTTCGTCTTGCGGAAGAGCGGAAGAATATCAGCGACGATGCAGATGCATATGCGATGCCTGAGGATTACATTACGGAAAAGGGCAAGATTGATCGCCAGAGAAAAAAGGATGCCCTGTTCAAGCGGTACGATGAACAACCCGGCGGCCATACCAAGAAAGCAGACGAGGGAGCGCTGACCGAACAAGAGCGCTGGGAGCGGCAACAGATAAATAAAAGTAAGGTGGATGTTGGTGCAAAGTCAAAGCCAAAGCCGTCAAAGGACAGTCTAGAGAACAAAGAGTACGACTATGTGCTAGACCTGGACAGTATAGACTTTGTGCTTGAGGACACATTGAATGCAGAGGGGAAAGAGAACCAGCGCCAGCAGGCAATTGACGAGCTGGAGCGCAAGCGTCGCACAATCAAGGAGGTTCGCGAGTCTCTGCCTGTGTACAAGTACCGGGACGAGCTCCTATCTGCAGTTGAACAGTTCCAGGTTCTTATTATTGTTGGCGAGACTGGCTCAGGAAAAACAACGCAGATTACACAGTACCTTCGCGATGCAGGCTACACAAAGGACGGAAAGCGTATCGGTTGCACTCAGCCGCGTCGAGTTGCTGCGATGAGCGTAGCTGCGCGCGTGGCAGAGGAGGCTGGCACAGGGCTGGGACAGGACGTGGGCTATTCGATTCGCTTCGAAGACCGTACAACAGAAAAGACGGAAATTGTGTACATGACCGATGGGCTTTTGTTTAGAGAGTTTATGACGGAGCCGGATCTGGCAAAGTACTCTGTCATTATGATCGATGAAAGCCACGAGCGCACACTGCACACGGATATTTTGTTTGCTCTAGTCAAGGATATCGCCAGGTTCCGCCCCGATCTCAGGCTTCTGATATCCAGCGCAACGATGGACGCGCAAAAGTTCTCCGAGTACTTTGACGATGCACCCATCTTTAGGATCCCTGGACGTCCGTATCCGGTGGATATATACTACACCAAGGCTCCCGAGGCAAACTATTTGCAAGCCTGCGTGGTTACTGTTTTGCAGATTCACTCGACCCAGCCAAAGGGCGACATCCTGGTGTTCCTGACTGGCCAGGACGAGATCGAGCAGGCGCAAGAGAGTATCATGCAGTCGATGAAGGCCCTTGGCAGCAAAGTTCCGGAGCTGATAGTTTGCCCCATATATGCCAATCTTCCATCTGACCTGCAAGCACGCATCTTTGAGCCAGCCCCCGAAGGAGCAAGAAAGGTTGTGCTGGCCACAAACATTGCCGAGACATCGATCACCATCGATGGCGTGGTCTATGTCATTGATCCTGGGTTTGTCAAGCAGAACTCGTACAATCCGCGCGCAGGCATGGAGTCACTGCAAGTGGTGCCATGCTCGCGCGCATCTGCCAACCAGCGTGCTGGCCGTGCTGGCAGAGTGGGCCCAGGCAAATGCTTCCGCATGTTTACGCAGCACGCGTTTTTCAGCGAAATGGAGGAAAACACGCCGCCAGAGATTCTGCGCACAAACCTGTCCAGCGTGGTGCTGATGTTGAAGTGCATTGGCATCGACAATCTGATAGAGTTTGATTTTATGGATCCGCCAAGCACGGCCGCGCTGCAGCATAGTCTTGAGCATCTCTATGCGCTTGGGGCGCTGAATGAGCGTGGTGCTCTGACAAAGCTTGGGCGCCGTATGTCAGAGTTCCCTATGGACCCGATGATGGCAAAGGCGCTACTTGCCTCCGAAAAGTACCATTGCTCCGAGGAGATGGCATCTATATGCGCAATGCTTTCGGTGTCTTCTGCTGTATTCTACCGACCAAAGGAAAAGAAGGTGCAGGCTGACCGTGCACGCGCTAGCTTTGTTCGACCTGGCGGGGACCACATTATGCTCTTGGCAATCTGGAACCAGTGGGTTGATACCGGATACTCGGCCCAATGGTGCTATGAGAATTTTATTCAGCACCGGTCCATGTGTCGTGCACGCGACCTGCGTGATCAAATAGTTGGCCTAATGGTGCGTGTTGAGATCATCCCTGAGGCGGCTCCAAACCCAAACGACTCAGAGCCCGTGCGCAAGGCCATCACTGCAGGATTCTTCTACAACGGTGCAAGGCTGCAGAAATCTGGCGATAGCTACATGACAATTAAGCGACATCAGACAGTCCACATACATCCGAGCAGCACGCTCCACGAAGAAAAGCCCAAGCTCGTTATCTACTATGAGCTTGTGCTGACCTCGCGTGAGTTCATGCGACAGGTCATTGACATTAACGCCGAGTGGCTTCTGGAGGTTGCTCCACATTACTACAAGCTAAGCGATATCAACGATGACATCAAGCGCAAGATGCCCAAGCCGATCCAAGCGCCAAAAAGAGCCTGACTGTTGATATGCTTTGTGCCAGCGTATTGCTTATTGATAATGATTCTTTAGACACAGTTTTGATCCGAATAAAAATGCCGATGGAACTTGCCAAAAGGAAAGATCTATTGTTTTCCTGGGAGCTCTGGAACTGACTCAGATGCTGTGATTATCTGAGCAAAACCCCCCACGTCTTGATCTCTCGATCCGGAAAGAGAAAGTTCCCTTCCTTTCTTTTTTTCCTTCTTCGATAAGCATCATTTTTATTCTATATGTTCAAATTTCCTTCGTGCTGTTCAATCGTGCGTCTCATTTGAATTTGGAGGAGAATATGCTTGCTCTGCGCTATACCGCTTGCAAACTTCCAGGGCTATGTTCGCTAGGCAAAGCACGAGGGCTACCAACTTTACTTAGAGCGCTGGTGCAAGAGCAGAGAAGGGGTGCGTCATCATATATAACGGATAGAAAATTAGGCCTATGGAACGTAGAAAGGGAGCGCCAGCAGAAGCAGAAGACGATGATGGCGGAGAGAAGAGAGAGCCTTGAAATTCCTGCAGACAAAACGGTACAACTGGTCGGTAAAAAGGGAAAGATAGTTCCTGGACTTACAACACCTCTGGAGCTGGCTCGGAAATATGACCAAAAAAATTCCAAGCATTACGTTGTAGCGCGCATAAACCAAAGCACGCTGTGGGATATGCAGAACCCGTTGCCCGAATCGACAGAGTCTGTGGAATTCCTTGCTTTTACTAGCACAGATGATGTGGGCAAATCGATCTTCTGGAAGTCGTCGGCGCACATAATGGCCATTGCTTTGCAAAAGATATATGGAAACGAGCTGATGCTGTGCAACAGTTCACTTGTGCCCGGGAACGGCTTTTACTACGACTTTTTTCTGTTTAAAGATGCAAGAGATCCGGTGGTAGACCGATTGAACAAGCAGGGTCTGTCGCTTGGAGACTGGATCGATCGCCTCTGCGGGCCGAACATCCCATCAGAAAAGCTGGATTTTCTGAAGATGGATGATATGAACAGGGTGCAAAAGACCTTGCTTGATATATCCAAGAACCAGTATGCTTTCGAGTTTATGGATGTAAGCTACGATTTTGCACGAAATATTTTTGCCGACAACCCATTTGACCTACGTGCACTCGATCTAGCTCAGCAAGCATCCAAAGACAACCATTCAAAAGACAGCACTGATAAGTATATTACGCTTTTCCGGTGCCACACACTTGTTGGAATATATCAAGGACCGATGATTGTAAACACGCGGCAGATGCAGGGGCTTTTCCCTACAAACGTATCGTCTGTGCACTCGGCGAGCTATATGAGCAGCAGCATCGACAAAGGGTCAGCTAATTCGGGGCATATTCCGCCAACGATCAACCGTGTTAATGCAATCTCATTTCCAACAGCTGGAATGTACAAGAATCACCAGCTCAAAGTTGCCGAAATTGCCCGTCGTAACCACCGCGTTGTCGGTAAAGAACAGAAGCTGTTTATGATGCATCCATGGGCGCCTGGATCTGGGTTTATTCTTCCACACGGACAACGCATGGTCAACACGATAATGGAAGCGATTCGTCGCGAATATGCAAAGTATGGATATGACGAGGTCAGTTCGCCGCTGATATTCAATCGCAAGCTGTGGGAGACAAGCGGGCACTGGGAAAACTACCACGAGGACATGTTCACCATATCCACCAAGACAGAATCTGCAGACCAGGAGAATACCACCGGATGTTGTGGCAGTCGCGAAGCAGGAACCGAGCACCTTGACTCGTCAGAATTTGGACTCAAGCCGATGAATTGCCCAGGGCATTGCCTCATATATGCCAATGAACTGCGGTCATACCGCGACTTGCCTATCCGCTATGCCGACTTTAGTCCGCTGCATCGCAATGAGATTGCAGGAGCACTCTCTGGACTGACACGGGTGCGCAAGTTTCACCAGGACGACGGCCACATATTCTGCACGCGCGATCAAGTGCAGGGCGAGATCGAAAGATGCATCAAGATGGTCGATGACATCTACAACATGTTTGTGTTCCCTAGCCATGAGTTTGTGCTGTCGACGAGACCAGACAAATACATCGGCAATGAAAAGGAGTGGGATGAGGCAGAGAGCGCGCTGACCGACGCACTGGCCAAGACGGGCAAAAGCTGGACGCTTAACAAGGGCGACGGCGCGTTTTACGGGCCCAAGATTGACGTGTGTGTGCAGGATGTGCTTGGACGCAGGCACCAAACAGCCACGATACAGCTTGATTTCCAGCTACCCCAGAGATTCGAACTCAAGTACACCGGAGTCGATGGACAGCAGCACCGGCCTGTTATGATCCATCGCGCTGTGCTCGGGAGCATGGAGCGGATGCTTGCAATACTCATTGAGCACTGGGGTGGCCGGTGGCCATTCTGGGTCAGTCCACGGCAGGCGATGGTTATTCCTGTCACCACAGCCGATGAGGGTGGCGCGATTGCCAAGTATGCGCAGGAAGTACGCGATCTACTTGCGAACGACGTAGCACCGACGTCTGTGGACAGCCACCGGTTCTATGTCGATGTGAACCTGTCTGGGGACACGCTCAACCGCTGTATCCGTGAAGCACAGCTTGCCAAGTACAACTTTCTGCTGATCGTTGGCGAGAAAGAAACAAAGCACCGTACAGTTACTATTCGTCGGAGAGATGACGGCAAGACGATGACTATGGAAATTGAACAAGTCAAGGACATGTTTCTAAGGCTGATCGAGACATACAAATAATAGATTAGCACCTGCCGGAGCGAAAAGGGAGGAATTCCCTTTATCTCTCGATCTGCTCTTGGAGGGAGAGGTTACTAACAGATAGATGTCAAAAACGTACATTAGAAACAGAGTTTTACAGCAACGGCTCTAGTCAATAAAAACGATGAAAGAGGACGGTATCTGCGGCTACATGCGGTTAACCAGATAGTCCATCAATACCGACACAACGCTGACGCTCAGACTGTTTCCTAAAAGCCTGTATCTCTGCTTAAGACTGGTGTCTGAAGGAAAAGCCAACGCTGGAGGGAATCCCATCAGGTTCGCTACCTCGCGCGGCGTAAAATAACGAGTGTTCTCCAGAGTCATCGGATCCTTGCCGACAACGCCGGACATCTGCAGGATTGATCCGGTTCCCTCGGCATAGTGTGTGTACCCTTTTGTGAAACAACATGTTCGGCGATCCTCTGGCGTCACCACATCGTGCACGTATCCGTGGCTTTCAAGCACCTTTGGCTTAAGTCTGTATGGTGCCATCTCCTCAGTGGTCAGATTCTCCGTGAACCGGTCTATCTGCTGCACTTCTTCGTGGTTCCAAACGCCCTTTTCAAAGTCAACGTGCTCTTCAGTATCTGCTGCTGCTGCTGGCTGAATCAGTTCGGCGCCGGCCACGCTGTACCGGAAACTCGGTGGAAATGCCTCGCTGTCAGAGCACTCTCTAGGGCTGCCGTCGAGTTTTGCCAAAAGATAGTACCGCGTTCGCGAGTTTGGATAGCATAGCTGCAAGGGATTCAGCAGATACTCCTCAAACCTATAGCCGTGACGCGCCAGCTGCCGCAGAAAAACCGGACGGGTGTCGGATCTCTCGAAGCCAGCGACGTTTTCTAGCAAAATCATCCGTGGCTTGTTTTGCAGCCGACCCAGGAGATCGACAATGAAAACAAAGCTCTTGGCTCTGGGGTCCTCGGATCCCCTTTGGAGCCCCTGTCGGGTGTACGGCTGGCAGGGCGGCGACATTGTCCAGAGGTCAGCCTTGAGAGACTCAAACAGCGTCATAGGCAAGGACTCGATGTTTCGCTGCATCACCGGCACGTCTGGAAAGTTGTGTCTGTACACATGGTTTGCGACCGTATTGATATCGAAAGCGTGGACCACATGGCTGTCTATATGTGCCTCCTTAAGCGCAAAGTGCATGCCGCCAATGCCGCTGTAAAACTCGACCACCCTCAGAACCATAGCACCGCTGCGTACTCCACAATGGGTATTTAAACGGTAGAGGCAAGCTTTTGAAGAGAGGAAGAGAAAAATATCATAGATCAACAAGCAGAGAAAAGAAGGAAGAGAAGGAAAGACATGCAAATGCAAAAAAAAGAAACAAAAACGAAAGCGAAAGCGAAAATAAAAAATTTCAATCTTGCTCACAGAGACATGGCAGAGGCCTTCTTAAGGGTGTATGCCTTGTTCTGCTGCCAGTCAGTGCCGGCATTCTGTGCCTGTTGGCACAGCTTGAGCATGCGCAGCTCCATCTTGTCCAGGCCCTGCACAAAATCGAGAGCCTCGACGTTGTGGCCCTGCTGGGCGATATGCGCGACCCGTTGGATACGACGCATGTACATGTTCCGCAGAACAAGCGACACATCGGGCACGATGTTGCCAAGCTGCATTCCAAACTGGTAGTAGTACTGGCAGATGGCTCGCAGCTGGACGCTCTCGGGCGATGCCGCGTACATGCGTGTGGCGCGCTTCGCAAACATCGGCGACATCTCCATGGTCACATAGTCTTCCTCGTCCAGCCGGTCCGCCATCCAGTATGGAAGCGTCCACCGCGCATTGCGCTGCACTTTGCTCGCCGTCCCGCTACCCGACGACCCGAGTCCATCAAGGTCAACCTGCAGAATGCAGGGCACACGTTCCTGCCCGGCCAGAATGTCGTCAATGTCGTAGTAGTCGCGCTGTGCCATGGCGAATTAGAGGCTGGTGGACTAGCTGGAAGTAGAAATCAATAAACAGAGGGCAGAAAGAGGGAGAGAGATAATCCCAGGCGCGTGGCGTCTAATTCAAGCCGCTTTGTGCATCCCAGATCATTTCCTCATTCCCCGTGCCTGCTTTTTCAGCAAGCATACAGCACGCACCATCAACAAAACATAACAGCAACACTTGGTCGTTTTTCATTAGAGCGAATGCGCTGCTTCTCAAGTGTCAACAACAGTACGGAACACAGTGATTTGGATTTAGTAGCGAAAGTGCTAGTGATGTGTAATTATAGACAATAATTAAAATCCTAGAATTGGCTCGCTTAGATCTTCTGGGCTTTGAGACCGTCCTTGAAGAAAGTTATGAAGGGAGTGACGCCGTCCTCGCGGTAGTTAAGCAGAGCAACCATGCCCTCAGGGTTCATGCTCTCGCCAGTGTAGAACTCGTAGTCCTTGAAGTTGCCCAAGACCTTCTTGACAAGGTCGGTGGCCTCCTTCTTAAAGCCCTCCACGCGCTCGGGATTGTTCTCCTCCAGGTATTTGGTCAGATCCTTCATGTATCCCTTGATGTAGGTCATAAAGCTCTTCTTGTCAAAGTTGGTCGACTGCAGGCGCCCTGCGTGGACAACATTGTTGACGGTCTCAGCACCGTTCTCAAGGGCCTCCTCGACTTCCTCAGCAGAAGGATTGGCACCGATATCGACATCACCATCCTTGACAACCATCATTTCACAGTCAACCTCAATAGCAGCTCCGTCGTACTTGAGCTCAAACGCATCCGTAAGGAGCTCATCGCCTAAAAAACGCAAAGTTAACCATAGAAAGAAAAAGAAGCCTTGTTTTGCCAGTGTTTTAGAAGCCGGTTTCGCCTTTGAAAAGAAGAGCAGAAGAGGTGGCAATTCGCCATGCAGACGGACACTCGTTATCTTACTTACCGGTAATAACATCAGTGAAGACATGCATTTTAGTATTATTCGAACTGTGAGTTTGATTGCTAAAAAAAGTGTATAGAAGCAAAGAGAAGGGGATACAGAGGCAAAATACGCTTGCTTTCTCCTCTCTCAATTTGTGTGCCCTTGCTCTTATTTTTATTTTGTCGCCACCAATATATTTTTTGTTTGGCTCTATGTTTTTCCCCAACAAAAACAAAAAGCGAAAAAAGTGCACACAGTGCCAGATTTCGCCTCTAGCAAAAAGCCACTAAAATTTTTCCGTTGATTAGATCACATTAGATCGGCGATGTTCATTGCGTTTTATTAATTTCATTTGACTTTTGTTGTGAGAAAAGGTGTCAATTCCCTGACCCAATGACCCGTGAAAACGGCGACGATGGCTGTGACGATGGCAATCTTCCACGGCTTTGGCGCTGCTCAGAGGACGCCTGCTGCTGCACCAGCTCCTGCAAGCGGGTCATCACCAGCTCCAGCTTCTGGCGACGCTCAAGCAGCTGCAGGTGCTTGCCGACCCGTGGGTTCTGGCTGGCAAACTCGCGAGTCTGCTCCAGCGTCTTCCCGTAGTACATGTGCGAGTCCAGTTCGCGCGGAAACTGGAAAAAGAAGTCTTGGAGCAGCTCATAGTTGATGAACAGCACAACGTTGTATGCAAGCTTTTCGGCCACAACATCCAAAAAGATCTCTGGGCAGAGTCGCTTGTTATCCAGCGACCCACACGCCGAGCTTGCCAACGCCTTCTTGCGCATGTGCAGGATTGCCAGGCGGTCCTGAATCATCAATGCTTGTTGCGCTTGTCGGAGAAGACGCGGGCTAAAGTGCGCGTACCCAATTTCATCGATATTGTCGCTTGTGCTATCCTTCGCACCCTCCGTCGCCGGTACCTCTGCAGCAGAAGCCCCGGAGCCTAACTTGGCACCACTTGTGGAGCCCTCAGACATGGACTCCATCGATGAGCTAGAATGCTCAGCAGCATCGCGTCTTGCAATCTCAGCCTGGACAGCCAATGGATCCAAGCCGCGCTTCTCGGCTGTCTTCACAAACTGTATCGCCTGCATCAGCTGCTTTCTTGGTATACCCGACCGGATGCTGTGCATTGCCTTGCGGCACAGCCCTATCTCGTTCTCAATGAGCACGCTTGAGCGCTTCTGCGCCTTTTTCCACTCGTGGGGCTCAATCTCGACCTCGTACTTGAATGGCTTTATGGTGTTTTCAACCTGGTCGATTGTCGAGTGGTACTTGCTTCGCAGAATGGCACGGCTGAAATTAAGCACTGCAGCTCGGGAGTCCTGGTGATGCACAAATGGCTCCACGTCTACCATTGACGTGACATTGTCCATAAGAAGATCAACAACCAGCTGCGTTGTCCACCGTCCAACACCGCTTTTGGTCAGAAGCGCCGATGCCCGATCCAGCTGGTGGCTCCAATAAACATCGTCTTCGTCACTCCACTCGCTTGAGGCAGGCGTCTGGTTGCCTTTTGTCTTGCCGCCATCGCCCGAATGCTCGCCATTACCTGAGCCAACTGACTTTCCAAAGCGCGGCCCCCTGTGCTCCTTGGCCGTATCAGCAGCCAACAGCTCCGATATCACATTTGACGCTGCAGATGCCGCCTGGCCCGCCTTGGCCCGCGCATCTGTCCACCATCCAGCCGCTCGCGACCGCGTCACGTGGTTGCTAAGTTGGACAACAGCCGGATTGCTCCAGTACAGCTCAGCACACACATTCATCATCTGGCTTTCCAGCCAGCGCTGGACCTCTGTACGCAGCTGGGGCTTGCCAAACTGTTTCTGAAAGTCCTTGAACCGCTGCTTGATCGCATCCAGGCTTTCTGCCATATACGACTCGGGGCTGATTCGCTCGTCATTGTACTGCACCTTGACCTGGTAGCGAGTCTCCTCCAGCTCACTGCGCACTGCATCCACTAGCGACGAGAGATTGCGTCGCATGCTTCCTTCAAGCACACGAACCAGCTTCCGACGCAGCGTCCCAATACCAATCTGCAGCCCAGGCTGCTGATACTCGGCGTGGCGGCCAAAGTACTGTGCTTCCGAAAGAAGAACCTGATGCGATGTGCGTCCAGCAGCTTCCCTAACGGGCTTGCACACAACGCCAATGTATCCAAGGTGCAAAGGATAGTCGTTCTGGGTCAGCATGTGCACAGCATCGGTGGGTTCTGTCGTATCGACCTTTGTGATTACGCCTATTGTGCGCATGCCCATTGGGTCGTTCCGGCGACTGGCTTTCAGAGCCTCCGAGTTTGCCAGATCCACATCCGCAGCACAGACAGCAAGAATAATATTGGGCCTCTTAAGATACCCTTCGCAGAGATCACGGATCTTTTGGCGCAGGATCGGCGGCTGCTTGCGGTTGACCACCTGGATATAGCCAGGGAGGTCGACCAGACGCAAATCAGGCACATGAGGAGAGTATATCCGCAGCTCTATCGGCTTGTCCGACACACATTCGGACTCTGGCACGGACATATTGAGATCGAAGAGCGTCCGCTGGATCCGCGTGAAATCATTGATACGATCAAGCCCCAGCTGCGGAAACTCGCCGTACTCTTCGTCGGAATGCGGGGTGTTTACAAGGGTAAGCTCAATCGGCCGCCTCGTCACCATGTTGGTTCCCTTGGGCAGAAACTCCTGGCCAACAATGGCTTCTAGAACCGAGCTCTTCCCCGAACTCTGCGATCCAATGACGACGATACTCGGCAGCTGCAGGGCCGTGCTTCCGCGGCTGTCGGATTTGGCACCATTTGCACCATCGCTCGAATCAACGGACTTTAGAATAGTCTGGATCTCCAGAAGCTTCTTTGTTAGCTCCATCAGCGCGTTATCGTCGCCAGGCGAGTCTTTATTATCAAGGTCGTCCCTTCGCCGTTGGTTTGAGGCTGGTGGGGCGGCGTCATAGTCGTGCTCTGACGAGTCTGGCTCGGGACTAGTGTAATATCCCCCTTTAGGCGGAGGGACTCCGTTGTTTCCAGAGAGCGGGTCAACGTCGCCGCCAGAGCCACTGCTGCCCCAACCGCCGCCAGATCCCACCGCCTTGTCTACGGCCGCGTCAATGCTTTTATCCACGTCACCCTCCGCGGTACTACTTGTATCTGAAGAGGAGCTACGCAGCCACTCGGACTCGCGGATTCCCTCCAGCCATCCGCGCATCTTCTCCAGGTTTCCCGTAACCCACGCTGGAGCATTCAGTTGACTGAGCTTGTACTCCACGTAGGCCAGAGATGCGATCGCAGTGGTAAGAATCATCACAGGCAGACGTAGACTTACCCTTAGCACCTTGCCTATGCTTCCAAGCAGTGTAAACAGGACCTTTCCGCTAGCAAGCTTCTTAATCGGGCCGCTCGGGACGTAGTGGCGCATTGAGAGCACAGCAATAAACCGTCTGGATGCTACGCTGCTGTAGTTAGACGGCATGCGCGCAATTTCTGGTGCTAGTATGCTGTTGACTCGGATGCATCGCTGCGCCACTATGGCCCGGTATCCTGCGCGCTGTTCTGTTGCGCCAACATGATATGCTGTGTTCCATTTCTGACGGCCAAGGTGTGCTGAACGTTCCACATTGCGTGCAATGCCTGCAGACTTACGAAGAAGCAGGCCCCGGGCGCCTAGCAGTTGCATTTGCAAGCGAGTTATGGCCGGTGAAAATATATACGAAATAGAAATCTACGTACTGTCAATTATTCAAGTGACTACACCAACCCACATGCCAAATTGATCCCTTTTTACAAATTGTGAGAATAGCGAATTCAATTTATATAGACAAAACAGAGTGTTGTGATAGAGAACATTAAAGAATATCAAACAAGGAAAAAAAGAATGCCAAGGAGGGAAAGAAGAAAGGGTCGAGAACTAAAGTCCATAAAGGCAAACGACACATCATGCAAGAAAAATGACAATAATCGTGCTTTTATTACCGGTAAGCATGGGCCCTGGAAACATAACAGAGTGGCCTCATATATAGATATCTCATTGTTGATGTTGTTGTTTTCTTTAGATACGAATGTAATGAGAAACAATAGGAGAAAGAAGACATATAAAAGGTCAAACAGAGCTACAGGAAGCCAACCGCGCAAAACGCATGCCCGCTTAAAGAAGCCCCAGTATTCCGCGTTCTGTTGCCATTCCTCCTTAGAAGCGAAGAGCGGGGTGGTGAAAAGAGGTGGGTTTTTTTTACTTGAGCTTGGCAAAGATCTGGGGTGCGGCGCACTGGTCTACGCAGTGCATAAAGTGAAGAAGCTCCTCCGCACAGCTCTCTTTGGATCCATCATCAACCCGAGCAGCACACTCCTCGTAGTGGTGCTTTAGCGACTTGCACGAAGACGTATCACCACACGCCTCCTTGATTGCAGGTGCAACGTCCTCTGCTTCCTCCTCCTCTTCCTCCTCTTCCTCGACCTCTACTTCCTCCTCGGATCCATCGTCCTCGGCAACCACCTCGGTGTCCTCTACCAGATCGGTAGCCACAACAGCTGCGGCGCTCGAGGCCTTTTCTACCTCTTCATCGTCTGCGTGAACAGGGGTGATGTAGCTGAAGGGATTGATAAGGTCGAAAATGCTCATTGTCCTTGTGGCTATGTGGAAAGTATAAACGAGACGGGGCAAAAGAGAGCTGTCTATGACAATAATTATACGAAAAAGAGTCTGAATCAGATCCAAATGTGAAAGAAAGTCCGATTGCACAACAAAAGAAGAAAAAAAGAAAAAGATAAAGATTGCAAAGTTGGCTGATTCCACGACTGGATTTCAAGGCAAATATAAAAAACTGATGTATCTTGCTATTTTTCCACACTAGAGCTTCTTATCTTTTTTTTGGGAGACTTGAGGCCCATCAAAATCTCTTTTCGACTGAAGCAAGAGAAATGTAGATCTTGTGAGCTGTAGATTTTTCACAGGTGCGTGATCACCTATCAGATTAAGGCGGTGTTTTGTAATGGCTTTGCTGCACACAACATTTCATATTTGCACTCACAATAGCTGCCGACAAAACTGCTAAATGCTTGATAGATGTTGTATTTAGTTGTCATAACAAAGGCAAAAAAGAACGCTCCTATCGCTCCCAGATCGCAGAATATAAAGTCCAATGCATGTCTTGGAAGCTCTACAACCACCGTGCCTAGATAAAGGGAAATAAGGTAAAAAGAGAGCACGAAATAAAAAACATATCCTGTAGCATGGCTAGACGATGAGAGCACGGAGAACATCGCTCAGTGCAACCACACCGACGGGTTTGATATCGTCGTCGACAACAATGAGACGCTGGACATGCGTTTTGCGAATCGTGTCCAGAACAGAGTAGAGTGTGTCCGCCTGGGTGCACGTATGCACTCCGGGGTAGTCGTCGGGCCTCAGCGCAATTGCCTCAGACACTGGGATATTGAGCTCATCCAAAAGGCCCTCACGCGCAAGAAGAATAATGTCAGACTCGGCAAACACGTTAAGTACGACGCCAGCATCGTCCAGGATAGGCACGACTGATATGTTCTCGTCAACAAACATGCGGATAATGTCAATTACGGGTGTGTCCATCTTGGCGGTTATCAAGTCGCCATACGTGCCAATGTGCAGGTCATATAGCGTGTGCTGCTTCAGTTTCTTCTTGTCGTCAATGTTGGCCGCCATGAAATTGAGGATGCGGTATATCGATAGCACAGAGACTATTACGTCGCTCCCGGTTTCAGAGTCCTCGTCAACCAGGGCAAGCGTGGAATAGTCGGTGGCCAAAAGGCGTCGGGACACCTCGTACAGCGTGTCCAGCGGATTGGCGCACAAAGTGTTTGTCTGGCGCGACTTGAGACGCAAAAGCATCTCTTTGTAGTTCTCCAGCTGCACCTGGCCCAAGTCGTCGATTGCCTCGTTGTATGAAAAGTTAGAGTAGTAGTACTGGACCAGGTTCACAAGGTCTGTCGTGGTCAGCATCCCCGCGTAGCAGGAGAGCGTCGAGTCATACATGGGTGCGGACTCGACCCCATTCTGTACCAGCGTTGACAGCGCCTTTGTCACAAGCAGCTTTGTATCGAGGACGATTAAGCGAAAGCTGACTGGAATCATGTCATAGGCGGAGTGCTGCTTGAGGAAGAAGCTGGCCAGCTGTGCAAGCTCTCTGCGCTTAGCTATGGCAGAAGCATTGACGCCTTCTCCATCGTTGACGTTGTTGCTGTTGCTGTTGCTACCGCCGCTGTTGGTCCTCTGCGCGCCCAGGATATCCATGTGGGCAATGTTTCCTAGTCTGCGAATGCCTTAAACCGCAATAGCAAAGAGACAGAATGGCTTGTTGAAATACGTACGAATGCAATAAGAGATGGAGATTGAGGAATAACTAGAAAGCAGCAGCAGACGCTTGATACAATACGAAAATAATAACTTGGAATTTACAAAGCAACCAAGAAAGAGAAGAAAAGAAAAGAAAAGAAAAGAAAGAAAAAAGAGGATGAAAGAAGCATGGTTGCCAGCACAAGCGGCAAAGAAAAGTAAAGGCACATGTCGTACTGTTGAAAGCTGGTAACAGATTCCACTGTTTATGCGCATCGGCAGGTGGTGCGATGCTGCAACGTGTTTAGGTTTTCAAATGGCTCTGCGTCTTGATCAACTTTCTGTCTCTTTTTTCTTCTTCAGTTTTGCTCTTGTCATTTGGGTCTTACAAAAATCAGCTTTAATGTGTTTTTTGATGCATTTATCTACTCTCCATATTTCCTTTCTTCTGCGCTCTTGTTAGAATTAGAAAATAAGCCCCGGACAGAGACAATATGAGTCTAGCGAAAGACACCCCTGCAAAGGTGGCCGCCAAGGGAATTGCGGTTGTTGCCTTTCTGTTCATGCTGCATTCGGGATACTCTGCACGCGAATTCCTTCTGTACAGCAAGTCAATAGGCAGACAGGACTTGAAACTGCCGATTGAGATTGTGCTTGAATGCCTTGGGGCTTTGGCCGTCATGACAGTCGCCATTGTTGTAGGCGTTGGCGAGCTTAAAGCCATCAGCTATGAAGCCGAGATGAAGCGGTACTCTGTTGACGGCATATACTCGCGTCCGTCGTTCCAGGTTTTCAACCATCGCGGTCGCTTTTTGCGCCCCCTAGAAGCGGTCGGTCCCGTTGCTAAGAAATAACAAGCCCTCTTTCTTTTTCTCAGCACGTTTTGGTTAATAAAAGAGAGAACCGTTGAAAGTTGACCATGCCTTGATTGTCTCGTTTTCCGTACACTCCACACACGCGTTGTCGTGTAGAATGCCATCACTCGTGAGACTGCGTTTCTCTTACATTTGCTAACATGTGTCTACAAGAACAGCAATATCATTTGGAATAAGAGCAGGATTAACGGATGGCAAAGTTCCCACAAGCTACGGAGTTAAAACTGATTGCAAAAGAGCCATGCTTTTCGACTTTAAGCCCGGGCTAATGTAGAATCCGAACATATACCAAGCACCCCTTTCTACAGTTTGTCTACATTTGGAAAATACTAGTAAAATCTAATTTATAATGTTATCAACAAAGACAAGGGCTGATGCGGAAGCTCTAGACTCTATACCCAAGCTTGATGCTATATGCGATTTCCGTAAGTGCTTTGGGCCACGGATGTTGGCGACTCTGGCCATATTTATTCGCATATATCAAATATTATAGAATGCAAATGTATATGCTTTATTAGAAACAGTATGCTCAAATGTACAGACTGTTGTTGTTGCTTTTGGCTGTTAATCGAAGTGCTTTGCACATGTAGTAGAGGTATATGTCCATACGATACTATACAACCGCAATGTCTATCCGGTAAGTACAATGGTTGCATGGACGGGTATTTGAGATAAGCTATTGCTATTACTCAACTATTTCTCACAGCCGACTAACTGGCGATAATCAAATATCTATGCGCTAATGCAAAGTAGAAGTCGTTTTTCGAGGACCGCTCAGCGTACGGAATACCAGTCAAGGCCAGCAGACATCCAGAGCTGAACCAATATATTGCTGATGTGATAGAGGCAATTAAAGTTGAGTTGCTAAAAGTGAGTATATAAAGAAATTCACATTTAACTGACCTTTCTTTATCATGAAAAGATGGAACTCTCGCGTAAAGGGACTGCTGGTCTTTGACAGATCAGAAAAGAAGAGAGTCCATTCCTTTTTTCTAAATGGAAAGCGTTTATTTTGCAATCCATAAAAACACATCCATGTTGTAGAGCGACAGCCTGGGCGATATAAAGATCGATATAATTGATGACAGCGACGCTGTAATTGAAGCATTCATGCTTGAGCTCTCTGCAATTTCAGGCACATATGAAAGCAAGCACGATCTTGGGCTGCGGGAGACACTGATAAGAACAAGCAACCTAGAACCGGCGGATTCCTCAAAATGTAAGCGTCCTTTTACAGGATAAAGCCGTGGAAAAGGGGGAGGATGGTGAATGAATGAATGAGGTTCTTTTAAAAGTGGGTTGGTTCGGGTGAACAATGGCAGAGATAACGTGCATGCAAGTCACCTGGCTTTCATTGTTTGTGCATTGAGCAGACATGAATCCCACTAGCTGATAAATTCTATGTGATGAATGATGCCAAAAGTCTTGCCTAGTGGGAAACTGTGTTGCGGTGTGTTTTGCTTTTGCTTCTCACCTGCAAACTGCATACGGTCGTGTGCAGATTGGCTGGTTATGACAATATTGCTAACCCTGATGTGCATGTATTTTGTGCCATGGCTGGGTCTTCTCTTTTTCCTGTGTATCCAAACTATATGCTTCCTGTAGCTACGGAGTTTAGAGTGTGCTACAGACCGCGCGATGGGAGGCCTCCGTCGTTGGATAAGGTAGAGTGAAGAGAGACAAACTGGTGCAATATCAGCCATGTGCATTGCCTTTGAAGCAGAGAATGGCGAAAAGTACAAGGAATTGTGATGTATTGTAGCTGTAAGCGCCAACAAACAACAGAGAAACCGGATTCTGCTAGATGGCTCACCTATCAATGTGATTTTTAATTGGCGACTTGTGTAGAGCATGTGGGTCAGCGAAATAAAGGGACCGACGGCAGACGCAGAGGACGAGCGGCGGCTGATTCCGCTAGGCTCGGTTGACGGTGCGGATCTAAAGGTAAGGAGGAGAGAAAAAGAGTAGTATGCATGCGCTACTGTTGTTTGTATGAATGAGTACGGCCAAAGAGGCAGCAGCAAGGATACTAAATGCTCTGGAGGAAGTTGAGTTGGGCCTACTGCATATGCACTCAACCAAGTGTAGCTCCAAGCATTTGCGCTTCTCCGCAAGGTCTGACTTGTAAAAAGTAGAAGAATGTGCGAGTAGAGCTCAGCAAATACAGCTGTGACAAAAGAGGCTGCTTGTGAGCACAAGCAAACAACCCGGGATCTGGCTTCCGTCGTCACAGAACAGAGAAGGGAGAAGGGGGATGGACAGACACGGAGCAGGGAGAACTGGACAGCAGACATGCACCGGCAGCAGATGCGAGCAGCGCCAATGTGGCCTCTAGTCTCGATTATCCTGCAAAGCGTGCAAAGTCAAGCTTCAGAACCAATGTGCAAGTGAGCAGCGGATGCCTTTTTTTCGCTAGCACGCCTTTGCAAAGTGAAAGTGGACTTTTAAGCGAAGGAGTAAAAAACACCAACCATCGCAGCCCCCATTCAAAAAACGAGAAAAAGACCAACGATTTTCTGTGGTGCAATCCGTTTTCTTTCTTTCCTCCTCTATTATTTTATACTTTCTTTTACTTTCTTTTTCTTCTTCTTTAGCAGCCTTTTTTTCTTTTATTTCTTCTTCTTTTCTTCTTAGCCATTCATATTTTTACTTTTTCTTTATATTTATTTATTTTTCCTTTTAGTCTTTCTCATTTCCTCCTCTCTTTCTTTCTCTCTTTGAAACGATTGTTTGTATCTCAGCTACTTATTTCAAGAAAAAAACAGCTCAGCAATAGCAAATGATGGAAGGACCGACAGCTCAAGCTCAAGCCCAGACGAATGGCGGGGCTGCAGCAGGCGCGAACGGAATGTATGGTGGACAGCAGCAGCATGCGGGGTCTATGAACGGAGGACCACTGCAATTTTCGGCGTCCCAGAAGCCGGCGGACCCAAGCGTAAAGTCGCTGTATGTCGGCAACCTGGATCCAAACGTCACCGAACAGTTCCTGCGCGAGATCTTTTCGTCAGTGCGCCCGGTGACTAACGTTAAAATTATTCCCGACAGACGTGTAAGTAGTATACGCGATGCTGCACATACACATTCTTGCATGCTGCTCTGCTTTTCACAGCCTTTGCGTCTTCTTTTCCTTTTTGGCCTCTTTGCCGGCTATTTGTGTGATTTGAGGGGCAAAAGTCTCCAGAGTTCAGACAAACCGGAAACGCAGGACATTGCGTACGGCCAGCCTGATAGCCGGCGCGGGTAATTTTGCACAGAGTGAGCAGAGCAGAGCATTAACAGGCTTGGTCATCAAAAGAAAAACGTTTTTGGTCATTATATTTTTTGGGGTCGTGTAATTATCGCCATCATGAAAGCTAAACTTTGCAGACCTATTTATTCTTTTTTGGGGATGTTTACTATTGTAGCAGGCAAGCGGCGGTCTCAACTACGGCTTCGTGGAGTTTGCAGACCACCAAGACGCCAACATTGCGTTGCAGAACCTTAATGGGCGTCGTATTTTGGAATATGTAAGTATTTTGGTTTATTCTCTTGTTTCTGTGCGCGAGATAAAAACGCGAAACTCGTCGTAGCCCCTTTTTTCTTTCTTTCTTCCCCTTCCCTCCCAGAAAGGCAGTGTTGAGCAGCGCACGTTTCTCAAAGAAGGGACTTGCTGCCGGACACCCCCCCCATTCCCGACGCTATTTGCTGACGCTCGCTCTCCTAGTGGCAGAAGAAAAAAGGCGGCTGTGAGGGGCTGACTTGATTGCTGGGAGGGAATCGATTGGTGATTGGCGATTGGCGATTGGGAACGGCCCGCCCCACTTCTTCCCCTGCATAAGACTAAAGCTAAGCATTGTGTGCATGTGACGTGTAGGAGATTCGCGTTAACTGGGCGCTCAACAACGGCAGCCAGACGCACGAGGACACCAGCAACCACTTCCACGTGTTTGTGGGCGACCTGAGCGCCGAGGTCACGGACCAGATGCTGACCAAGACGTTTGGAATCTACCCAAGCATGAGCTGCGCGCGGGTGATGTGGGACATGTCGTCGTGGAAGTCGCGTGGGTACGGATTCGTAGCGTTCCGCGACCGTGCAGACGCCGAGAAGGCCATTTCGCAGATGAACGGCGAGTGGCTGGGAAGCAGGGCGATCCGCGTCAACTGGGCCAGCCAGAAGGTGTCGGCAAAGGCCAAGCACGACGCAGTATCCATCAGCGGATCGTCTAGCAACGGCGGCAACAGCAACGGCAATGGCAACGGCGGCCACGCAGCGCAGCAGCCGCTTTCGTACGAGACGGTGCTCAGCCAGACGGCGCAGTACAACACCACGGCATACGTGGGCAACCTGACCAACTACACCACGCAGGACCAGCTGCAGGCGGTGTTCCAGCCATTCGGCTTTGTCATGGAGATCCGCATGCAGCTGGAGCGCGGATACGCGTTTGTTAAGATGGACACCCACGAGAACGCCGCCATGGCCATTACGCAGCTCAGCGGGTCGCCTCTCAACGGCCGCCCGCTCAGGTGCTCGTGGGGCAAGGACCGCGTGCCCGATCCGAAGGCTGCCTTTGGCGCCGGCGTGCCTGCCTCCGCCAACCCCGCCTACTCGTACCCCTACGTCTACGGCATGCCGCAACAGCAGTTTGCCGTGCCTCCCGCCGCCACTGCCTCGCAGCAGCAGCAGCAGCCACCCTCCAACAACCCGCAGCCCTGGAACTCCTTTGCCTACGAGTCCTACGGCTACTACGCCAACCCTAACTTTCCTCAGCCAGGACAGATGATGCCACCCGCCTCCAACGGCGCTCTCTCCGGCGCATCCTCTTCGCAGCAGCCCGATAACGCCTACTAGCACCATGCATTCATCTTCCGCCCTGTCTCTTTCCTGAGCCGAGGTCGATGCTCCTTCCAAAAGGCAATAAAACTGTCCTCCTATTTTTCTCCCGCACTTGTGCTCAAAACCTGCGATTTCTTGATTTCATGTGAGCTTCTCTTCTCTTATAATCCTCTCTTGCAAATTTGCCTTTTCAGCACTGGTTTTCTTTTCCTCTTATAGTTTCATTTTTTCTTTATTGTATCAAACACTTTTGTTTTTACAATTCTATTATCTCCTCTCAGCTCCCAGAACTGTTATCTGCTTCCAGTCGCTTTTTCGATCGTGCTGGTAATGTTCTGTTTCTGTGACGTAATCTTCTATAGGATGCGGCTTCGACATTTGTTTAACAATCCTGAAGTGTTACCAACAACAACGATGATGAACATGGAGCATTTTGTAACTTATTTTGTTGATGACGGATGACTTGAGGCTATAGCGGAGCTCTAATCACTTGTCTGAAGCATATCACTAGAAGAGATACTATGTTAGTCAGAAAGCTTAAAGCATTCAGAAACTGCTCCATTCTTGCGCAGCCTGTACATAATAAATATCAAACATAACGTAGAATGAGAGATGGAATATGTCAGATGCGCTTGTGATAAGAAAGACATTTGTATTGATATAATGGTGCGATTGATGTTAACATTTGATCAAAAATGTTGACATTGGAAGGCCATTATAATATAATCTAGTATTTAAAATATGATTGAATAGTCGAACTCTTTTCAGAATAAAATGCTAGTGGGTATAAAAGAAGTTGGAATTTCAGTTTAAATAGTTGTTTGGTAGGAATTATTGTATATGTTTACTAAAATTATTATCAGGAAATAGTTACAAACCTTTTTAATGCAAAGGTAAGAAGACAAAAGAAGCAAAGCCAACCGCACTGCTAATATGCACTGCTGTTGGCCTGATCTCTTATTTCCTAGTCTTGTAGGTTTTGACTTTAGGCAGAGCATAATATTGCTGCTGCGCTAAAGCTAATGCATGCGGCGCATGTGCGCTATGGCCCTCGTTGCTGCCTTTTTCATGGCTTTTGCAACCTTTGCTGGTGCAGCCTTTGTTGCTGGTGCAACCGTGCTGCCTGACTGAAAGAATTCAAGGCTGCCTCAGCCAAAATCGAAAGAGTTCTCAAATTCTCTACTGGCTGTCGGCGTGGCCAGGCCGATTCTCCCGCCGTTAAGCTTGCTCCTACCGTAAGTCTGTTCAAGGGCCGACTCCTCCATGGCCAGCGCAACAGCCGCCCCCTGCTCATGAGGGCGCAACATAGATGTGTTGTGGGGCTGGGTGCATGGCAGGGAGTAGGCGGTCTCCTCCTGTAGATGTGCGCAGCGGTCTTTCAGCTCCTGGAGCTGCTTCTTTGTGCCAGACCTCTCGACCTTGAGAATAACGGCAACAGTGAGCTCCACCCTGGTGTTTTCGCGGATCTTTGCATGGGCATCACCAAGCTACTACTTAAGCGAGTTGCGCTCAGCCGTAAGTGCCTCATTCTTGCTGGTGAGCCGAGTCTCCGTGCGCTTGTGGTACCGCTCCATGGTCTGCTGGATTTCAATGTTCTCCTTTGCCCGCTTTTCATTCTGGCTGCACATATGACTATACTGCTTCAGCATCCTTTTATCCCGGCTCCGCCCTGTCTTTAGGAACTCGACCTCTTTGCGCAGCTTCTCGATCTCACTTGTGACATCCGAATCGGCGACGGTGGGCATTGTACTTTCTATTTCTTTTAATAAATTATTCTTCACCATAAAATTTCTCTCGAAAATTTCTCTCGAAAACTTCCCTCAAACCATGGAATGTCGATACTTTTATAGCCACCGACTATCCCAGGTCCAAAAGAATACAACTATTAAAATTACATCCTAAATTACATGTTATTGTCGATGCGTATACAATGTTAACATTGGATCGAATGTCAACATCGCCCTACGTCATCATAACAAGGAATCTTAAAAGAGGGTTTTAAGCAAGGGAATGAAAATGAGCTTGTTTTTAAAAAAAGAACTTTTTGCCGTTTTCAAAGGAGGTGGGATCTTGGATGTTTATGTAGGAAGACGGTACAGAGGAATTTCATCTGCTGTGAACCGCAATTTCCCCAGCTAAAAAGCGGGTTGTATAAACGCGAAGTAAATCAGCAAAGCGCTCTAACTGCCGAAATAGAAAAAGCCTAGCATAAAAGTTCATTCTCTCCATCCTTTTTTGTACCCTTTAGGCTGCCTTTTTATTTATTTATTTACTTTTGTTCGTGGTATTGTCTTTGCCACCTTTGCTTTTCTTTTCTTTTCTTCTCCCTATCTCCTTTTGCATAGCGGTCGCTTTGATAACAAATTCTAATTCAATTCTGGCCTTCTTTTGTTATTGCATTGGCCGTCTGTTATTTTTATACCTAGCCGGAGGCAACGATAATTCAATTGAAGAGGAACGAAGGGACGCGTAAGACACATTCAATTTGGCACAGCCAACGCAGACAGGGCACACTTGCTTTTTTCGATGGAGCAGCTCGTAAGCTATCTACTCAGCACAGTCGAGTCCAGCTACGAGGATCTGGCCCACCTTGTTCCTTGCGGCTCCTTCCTGGGTCTGTTTGACGAACGCCCCATAAAGCGCACGCGTCTGAATGGGCCTCCTTCTGCTGTCTCATCGTTGCCGCTGTTTGAGTTCGACAACAACGAGACCACATGCAATGCTATCACCACGCTTACTCTGAATGCCATCGAATCTGGCACTATACCCGCTGTTGATGTGCTTCGCACTGTTGTCGACGCAGTGAGAAACATCCACGACGCCAGCGCCGTCATCGACGTCGCCTTCCGCTCGCTATTTGAGATTTACAAAACCCGTCTTGAGTACCACTGTGCAAACAGATACAACGCAGACGTTGGCGCGGAACAGTCTGTGTCTGATCCCCATGCCAACTCAAATGGATCCGCACAGCCCGCAGGCCAGAGAAACCCAACTGAATCCAACCATGGTTCCACAGCCAGTGGAGGGCTTCTTTTGCGCAAAGTTTCTTCTGCCACAGCCTCCAAAGTCAAGGCCTTTGGGGACGAGTATCTTGTTCTGACCAATCTGTTTGAGCTGCACCGCCCACGCACTTGGGTCGCTGCTGTGCGTCTGATGTCGATGGTAACAAAGCTGGCCATTCGGATCATGTACGGTGGCACAACGCCTGGCGAGCCTCCGAGTCTTTCTGCTGGCACCCACGCAGCGTCGTTGTCCGAAATCAGTGGTCTCAACCTGCTTCCCGAGAGTGTGTGTCTCGAGACTATCCGCCAGGTCTGGCGTCTGCTTCTTGACAGCGCAACCATCGAGCCACCAATGTCCAGCGTTTTGAGCTCTGCTCGACGCACGCGCTGGCAGATTCGATTTGAGGCCACCATGGAGCTGTTTGACTGCTTTGTTGGGCGCTCCGAGCAGTGTCTGGGCCATCCGTTAGTCTCCTACTATCTTTTGTCTCGGGAGCTGGATCCGGGTGCTGTTGTTGCTGAAAGCGGCATCCTTACCAGCGAGATGCAGTACATTGTGGATCTCTGCTTTGGACGCAAGCGCCGGCTTGGTCGCATCCTGTTGCCGCCAGACGGTTCGTGGCCGCTTATTTCGCATACGAGTCGTGCACATACCGTTAAGCATGTGTACGACCAGCCGGCCTACGCGCTGGTGCGAGACTCGCTTACCTTTGAGGAAACCGAGCGCGGTCCATCGGCCAACAAGTATGTTGCCGACCTTCTCTACCAGCGTGCACCGACAGACGAGATCTTTGCAGCGATCAGAAACCACCGAATCATGAAGAAAAAGGCCATTGCGGCGGTGGCCAGCGACAGCTACATGCCCAACAACAGCTCAATTGGTCTCGACGCCGGGGCTGACAGGTTTTACGGCTCAGGCGACGGTGGCCCAGCAAATGTCAGCATTGCAATGAGCGACAATGCAGAAACTGAAAAGTACGAGGTATCTCAGCTGCTTTTGGACTCAATGGCCCAGCGAATTGAGCACATTGTTCGGTACATACAGAGCCAATGCGACTTTGAAACGCTTTTGAACGAGCGGAAGTTGAACGAGAACTCTGACCCAACAATGATTGTTCCCCGCAATATCCAGTACTGGGAGTACATGAACGAAGTGGCCGACCAGCTGTACTACTTTGTTCTCTTTGACGCAGTTTCGTACAAGGATGTGCATGAGCGGTTCTTTGCAACGGTTTTCCCCAAGGACAGCGACATCCATCCTGGAAGCGAGACGCGCAAGGACAATAGCTACATTTGGCTTCTGCTGCAGCTCTTCCATATCGAAAAGGTGTCTGCCGGTCCGATCCGAGAGGACCTGGCAGGCGACGAGGACATGCTGGACCAGATGCTCCAGATGTACAACGAGCAGCAGATTGTTTCCAAGGATGCGTTCTATCTGCGGGATCTGGCGCTGCAGGCAGCCATGACTCACCAGCAGAGCAACATCAGGGACAACCAGGGATTCAAGTTCCGCCATCCGCGAATGGGAGTCGCCATGCCCTTTGCGCCAGTGGTGTATCAGTTGCAGCAGGAGTTTGGCCGCCAGTTCAAGGACGAGAACTACGAACTTCTCGACGGAAAGGACATATGCAGCGTGATGAAGACGGCCACCGTCAGCCAGCTCCGGCAGTTTGTTGTGCCAAATTCTCTGTACACTTATCTGGTGCCGCCCAAGGAGACAATCAAGAAGCTGCAAAACGACTCAACAACGTATCTCGAGGGTGGAAACATTGGGTACCGTCTGCTTGACTACATCAACGTCGGCGGCAAGCACCGTCTGCTGCAGCTGGTGTACAAGATGATGCTTGCACACGAGCTCGGGCCACAGTTCCAGTTTGACGGAAAGCAGCCGAGCGTGCGCGAAGGCATCACTTGCGTCTCGCCGCATATTGTGGACACGGTGTATCGACTGTTGTACAACGCGCCGTATTCGAACGAGCTGATGATGAAGGAGGTGCTTGAGAAGCTGCGACGGTGCGACAAAGTCATGGCTATGGGCAATGCACGGTTTTCCCCGGCGACTCTGCGGTGGCTGTACACGATCTACCAGCTCATGAACTGCCGGCTGCTTCGGTTCTTCAAGTACTATGCACACGCATCGCACCTGGTGCATCATCTGCGGCACTCGCTAGTGCACACATCGCATCGGCAGCTGTATAGCTCGCTGGAGTGTTTTGCGCTGTGTTTGGTCAACCTGCAGCACGACGTCGAGTTTCTTCAGGCGCTGATGAACCCGGCGTACCATGGCATTCCGCTGACACCGCATCCAAGCACGATGGGCACCGTGGTGGCGCGCAACATCGTGTACCTGAAACCAAAGGATGCGTGGTTTGAGTGTGCGATGCTTTCACGGAACGCAGTCATGGTCATTTCGCGCATTGTTGCCATGCGTGGGCTTGGCGACGTCCCTGGTCTTTCGCTGGAGGACTGCTTGGACAGCCTGTCTCCGTTGCCGCAGTACTGGGCGCCATCCGTAGTGCGATATCTTCCGCGGTCCGTACGTGCGTACTATACAAAGAACCCGCGTGTGCCAAAGGGGCCCCAGCCAAGCGCTTCTGCGGCGGCTATCCGCCAGCTGATCGAGACCCGTCCGGTGCACAATGTGATGCTTCTGGCGCAGCCCAACCCACAGGTCGAGGCTGGACTGCTTGCGTTCTATGGTGAGGCCAAGCGACAACCACTATTTCTGTTTGTCGTCTGGGTGCTGCTTGAACGATTGACTGCCGCGCACGCAAGCGCCGACGGTGCCAACCCCAGCCCAAGCAGCGATGGAGAGTTGAAGCTTCCGGCGATGATGCTTGCCGTAGTCCGGCGGGTTCTCTTGTCGTTCCCACTGTCGCAGATGTCTACATACACATCGTCGCTGGTGGACTTTATCATCGGATGCGAGGCCGAGCGAGGGCTGAAGGAGCCCAGTGCGACTACCAAGCAGCTCCTTGACGATTTTATGTTCAAGTACTACCTGATTCACCACGAGCATGTCGTCTTTGCATTGACGCGGGGCGAGCATGATCTGCGTGCTGACAGCATGCGACTGGCGCTGACGCGGTATGTGCTGCTTGAGTCGCCGTCGTTTGTTGAGCGGCTGAGCGAGTGGCACAACCTGGACTTCCAAGGCCGCTACTGGGCGGACTACAGCCACTGGGCGAAGCAGGAGACGTATCTGACAAAGTTTCCCGAGTTCTTTGAGTACGAGGGGCATCTGGTGCGCAATAACATGACGCTGGATCCGCAGCCGGCGCTGAGTCTGCCGATCTACTACGAAAACAGGATGGTGCGGCTGCTTCCGGTGCTGGAGTTTGCGCTGGGACGACTCATCGAGGCCGAGGATCGCAATCTTCTGCGCGAAGTGCTGGATCGCATGGGCATCCTTTACCGTCTGCACCAGGTGCCGCTGACGACGCTGATGAACACGCTGTCGGTCTACTTCAATGCGCCAACGCTCCACGACGCCGCTGTTATCCGCAGCCTGATCCTGTCGCTGCTCGATATGAGCCAGCAGAACTTCTCGCCCGAGTTTGAGCGGTTCGTGCGCGGAGAGACAGACGATGCACAGCTCATTGACGAAAAGTACATCTGCCGCACCATGGACCGTATCTCACGCGCGATTACGCGGCACCTGGGCCAGCCCGAAAAGGACAAGCTTCCCGAGGTGCACTACCGCGAGATTCCAAATCCCATTCTGCTGTGCCTGACAGAGTGTGTGGTTGAGCTGCTGACGTGGTGGTGTCTGGACAATTCTGCGCGTAGCAAAGACAGGCTCCACGACTCGACAAAGGGAGGATTGTCGCCATCGACGGAGCCCGAGTTCCGCGCCGAGGAGGACGAGCGGCAGAAGTGTGCCGGCGAGTGGCAACTGACCAAGCAGTGGTTCGACATAGTCATGGATCCCTCCAAGCGGCCCGAATGCAGCGTGGGGGGCTCTGCTGCCCTGTATATCCACAGCACCGGCGTGCTTGCAAACGTGCTTCCCGACGAGCTAATGGCCTTTCCCTACGTGCGGCACCTTGCTGATATTGTTCTTCACGAGCCAATGCTCAAGACGATCTCAGGGCCAAAGCGGTACTTTTCGTTTGTCGAGTTCTCGCGTGCCAACTCCAGTGGCTCACATAGGTACCAGCAGCAGAAGGCGGCGGCGGGCACGCAGTTTGCAGCCACGGCGGTGTTCAATTCGTTCGAGCAGAACCGCAACCATCGGATGGTCAACAGGCCCAACACGTACCTGACGCTTCTTCACAGCATCATGCACTACGGCGGCACCGGCACATTCAACGCGCTTGCCGAGACCATCCATTCGCTGGCATCAAGTGGCGAGCAGCTGCTGTGCTCCGACATCCAACTGCTTTACCTGTGCGCGACGGTCGGCCCGATCCTCTACCGCCTCGTGGACCATGATGCGCTGTATGTTCAGATCCTCGGCGACCTGGTTCTGATCATGGCCCAAATATGTCCGCGCGTGAAGACCCTTGACACCTACACGAACACCGATGCGCTGGAGCAGGTCATGGACTTCTTTTGCTTTGTCAAGGATCAGTTTGACCCTGGTCGTGAGGCGTGGCGACGCATTGCTCCTCACATCTCGGCGCTGCCTTCGTTGCTCCGGTACCAGCTCCAATGTATAGTGGACCAGTAGTAATGTTGTTATTGGGGGAGGGGAGCTCGCTGTTTATTGTTATACTAACGCTGTTTAATAATACTACTCACCCGCAGGAATTATACTGTAAAAGGGGAAAACGAAAAGAATAAAAGATGGAGAAGAACAGGCTAAAATCTGGGTACGTACTGGTTTAGGCATTCAATCCGCGCCCACAGCCATAGAGCACGGTTTGCTGCTTAGAGCTGTGCGGTGGAAGGCCCTTGCCTGTACAGAAGCTTGTTCTGGGTGGCAGCGGGCTGGAACTCCTTGAGCAGGCTGCTGATGGCCTTGAAATCGGGGTGCTTGGAGTCGTCCATGAGCTGGAAGAGGACAGACTCGGAGCTGACGACAAACGCGCCGTGGTTCGCCAAGCGGCGCAACGCAATATCGATCTCGGGATAATTCATCGACGACACAGCGTCGGACAGCACGTGGACGTCGTAGTTTTTCTCCAGCAGATCCAGACACGTCTGCATCACGCACACGTGGGATTCGATTCCGTAGAGCACGACCGAGCGGATCTTGAGCTCCTCCAGCTTCCTTGACACTCCGTCCGTGAGCATCGAAAACTTGGACTTGTCATCCACTAGCGCTGCGTGCGCAATGTCGATTTCCTCAACCGTGTTCCCAAGCCCCTTGGAGTACTGCTCGGTGACGATCAGCGGGATCTTGAGGATACGCGATGCCTTGGACATCTTTTGCGCTACCTGCACCAGGCATTCAAAGCCGTAGATGCCTGCGCGGAACCTTTCCTGGACATCGCACAGGAGAAACGCTGTCGTGCTGGCGTTTAGGCGCCCAAGACTGCGTGCGGACGAGGCGGCTATGCGAGAAGCCATGGGTTTTTTCTATTGCAAAGAGCAAGGCAGATAAGTAAAAGAAGGAGAGTGAGAGAGAGAAAAGATGGGAGAGTGCGTAGAACAAGCAAAGAAGGAAAGAAAGAAAGAAAGAGAGACCTTAGCGGCCTAGATTTTTGCCTTTTCTTTACTCAAAGAAATCCCCCGCCTCTCATCATGTGATGTGGCGACGATCAGGATTTCTATTGCATCATCTCTTCCTTTGTTTTGGCTGGTGGAAATAAACACACTTTTTTTGTTTATTTGCAGGCCTTTCTGGGGTTTGTGTTCATCAAAAGTCCATCACAGCTAGAATTGTTGTGTTGCGCATTTTTCATTTCCGCACTATTCTTGGTCTGTTCCTGCCGGTGAGCCATCCCTTCTCTGACGCTTCTTGCATTAACCACTTTCCTCATTAGCTCATTGCTCTACATTCAGATGGTGGGCTTCTTCTCTGGTCTTTTTGGCACAAGCACCGCAGCCGCCGTGGACCCGGAAAAAGCCATCGTCAACGACAGCGTCATCTACGACACCGTGCCGTGCTTGGCTCCGCCGCCAGACATCCACGTTGACGCAACGCCTGGCGCTACTCCCGAAGAGCAGGTGATTGTGGACGCTATTGCCAGCCAGCGAGATGAACTCCTGGCGGATCTGCCCGAAGAGCCAGCCGATGCCACTGTGTGCTTCGATGCCGACAAGTGGCTGAACGCCCAGAACATCCTTATATACGTGCGCGCAAACAAGGGCGACAGGAACAAGGCGGTCAAGGGACTGCGCAACACGCTCGAGTGGCGACGCACATACCGCCCGCACGCAATAACGCCCGAATCGATGCAAGCCGAGGCGGCTACAGGGAAGCAGTACGTCAATGGGTACGACAAGGGAGGACGGCCGGTCATATACATGTATCCGCACCGGCAGAACACAAAGGAGGCGAAGGAGAACCTCAAGTGGGTGGTGTACACGATGGAGCAGGCGATCCGGTCGATGCCCGCCGGCGCCACCAAGATCACCATCGTCATCGATGTGTCCAAGTACACCATGTCGCACGCCGTGCCCCTGTCTACCGCTCGCGAGTTCCTGCATATCCTCGAGTCGCACTACCCTGAGCGCCTGCACAAGGCCTTTGTTGTCAGCCCGCCCATCTACTTTGTCATGTTCTACCACATTGTTGCGCCCTTCATCGACCCGGTAACAAAGGCCAAGATTGCCTTTGTTGATCCCACCGGCGAGAAGGTCAAGAAGAACAGCGGAACCGGCAAGTCCGACGGCCCGTGGGTCGACATATTCGACCACATTGCGCCCGAGTGTCTGGAGTGCGATGCTGGTGGCAAGTGGAACTTTAGATACAAGCAGGAGGACTACTGGCCTGAGCTCGAGAAGAGCTACAGCTCTTGAATGATTAAGAAGAACTCTAGTCCTCTTTGCATTTGTTACGGTTTGTGATGCACACACACAGAAAACATATCCTGGTTTTGCAACAACATTATTTCGGTCCAATCAGAAACATGCCAAAAATTTTTGTTCAGTTCACCGTTTAAAAAAATAAAAGGCCAGTCCCTCAAAACTTTTTTTTTTTTTCATGAACTCCTTGCGGAGCACAAGAGAATGAAAAAAAAACCTTTTGGCAGCCCTTTATCCCCTTTAGCCCCCATTTATTCCTCGTTTCAGCTTGGCTAAATTATCTATCTATCAATTTCGCTTTTCTGCATTTATGCTAGTTTATAATTTCTACGGCAGAAACCAAGGGGACGCGGCATACATAAACTAAAGAAAAAACTGGTAGAGAGCGCATACAGCCGGAGGGTAAAAATGTATGGGAGGACGTATGATAGTGCGGCGGGTGCTTTTGATGAGGACGAGGATGAGCGCTTGTATCAGCAACAAGGAAGCAGCTCTGGTGGCGATTCTGACGGGATTGACAGCGACGTGGAAGAGAAGATCCTGAGCCACCTCTACTACCAATCCAACGAGCAAGCCACATCATCGGCACCAACTCCAACACAGCCATCCCGTGTATCCACGCCCGTCCCTGCGCGGCGAAGGGTTTCTGGCCAGCAGCAGCAGCAGAAGAAGAAGAAGTCTTTGGAGACGGAGGAGTCGGGCGACTATGATTCCCCTGCCAGCCGTGGCAACGAGGATCAGGGAAGCAAATACAGCATTGGATCCAGCAACAAGCGTCGCAGGCAGGACACTCACTGGAAACTGTCCGATCTGGCCGCACCTGCCTACTCGGAGCAGAGCGCGGAGCAGATGCACTCATCCGGCGAAGAGGGCGAGATTTCTGGTTCGCAGAACGAGCATGCTGTGGCCGTGACCATGGTGCCCGCATACAGAAAGGCGACAAATTCGGATGACTATAGCAGCTCAGAAGACGAGACGACAGATCGCGCTAACGGAACGCGCACCACATTACCAGGCCGTATTTCTACCGATCAAGCAGTCTCGTACAACGCCAGCGACGACGACGCTGTCAACGACTATCTCGACAATGTGGCAAGCAGTGGGCTTGCAACGCCGCCTAATGCCGCGCCAACTACGCTTGCAGATACAAACGGTCTGGCCGGTGTGTCCGCTGCTGACCATGACATGGAGCACCAGCTTATCAAGGTTGACACATTACTAAGCCCGGGCGCAAAGGCATATGCGACCGACGCCCTGCTGCATGACGTTCCTGTGAAAAGCTCCCTTGGTGCAGAGGACAACGAGTATGACTATCTCGACGAGGCGGAGATCCAGGGCCGCAACAGGTACTTTATGGAGGAGAAGGAGATCATCTGCCGGCGATGCCACAAGCCTGGCCACATATCCAAGGAATGCACAACGGTGACCTGCATGGTGTGCGGCAACGAGGGCCACACGTCAAAGGACTGCAAACTCACAGGCAACGTGTGCCATCGCTGCAACATGCGCGGACACATTGCTGCCGACTGTCCACAGCAGCAGCAGAACCAGCAGCGGCGGCCCGGCAGCCATAGAGACCGGGGGAGGGCTGCTGCCTGCGACCGCTGCAACATGCGCACCCACCACACCGACGAGTGCCCGACGATCTGGCGCCGGTACGTGTACGCTGGCCATCGCCCTGTAAAATACAAGGACGTCAGGCCGTGGTGCTACAACTGCTCGCGCTCGGGCCATTTCGGTGACGATTGCTCGGTTCCGCGTGGCAGGGGCGCAAATGCCTTCCTGGGGAACACTGCCTTCAACTCCAACAACTGCATGGGCCGCTGCATCGGCAACTCCACCCAGCGCGGTCAGCACCCGGATCACCACCGAGGGGCCGACAGCCACAGCAGCAACAGCCGCTCTTCGCACAAAGGCGGACGATTCGCTGCCAAGCGCGAGGAGCGGAGAAGGGATACCGGCCACGACAGGCGGGACTGGCGGAACCACAAAGACTCTAAGCGTAGATCGGCAGACAGCTCCAAACGCAGGGCTCCAGGCAGCCCTGGCAGAAAGAGCTCCAGACCAAAAGAAAAGGCCGCCAGTCTCGTTGGCCAAAGCTCTCATTAGTATCTTTCGTAGATTTCTTTTTCTTTTTTACTCGACTATGTCCATTGCATTGGATTGGCGACAAATGTGTGCTAGCACTAATATCAACAACCACTTCAGCCTAGGATGGGAGGGTAATAATGGCAATGGCAATGGCAATGGCCATGGCCTTTAGAGCCAAACGCTGTCCACTGTTAACATCGTCACTCGTGTGCTTGCGCATTTAGGATTGAAACAGACAACCCGGTTCGTCTCTTCTGAACACAAGAAAAAAAGGCAATGGAAAAACAAAAGGAGAGAAAAGGGAGCGGTTGAGACGGCGGATGCTCTCCAGAACACAAGCGTGCTTTTAACGGTTGGACTTGGCAACACGCTCAAGCTCGTCCTTCTTCTTGATGGCATAGGAGTTGGACGAACCCTTGGCGGCGTTGATGAGCTCGTCAGCATGGCACTCGGCAATGGTCTTGATGTTGCGGAAGGCAGCCTCGCGGGCACCAGTGGTCAGCATGGAGATCGACTGGTTGACGCGGCGCAGAGGAGACACATCGACGGCCTGGCGACGGACGGTACCGCCGGAACCAATGCGGGTCGAGTCTTCGCGGGGACCGGTGTTGGTGATGGCATCGATGAGGACCTGGATCGGGTTCTGGTCCGTCAGCAGGTTGATGATCTCGAACGCGTGCTGGACAATGCGCATCGCCATCAGCTTCTTGCCGTTGTTGCGTCCGTGCATCATGAGCGAGTTGGTGAGACGCTCAACGATCGGGCACTGCGCCTTGCGGAACTTGCGCGAGGCATAGCGGCCGGCAGTGTGCGGCAGATACACGGGGCTGCGGATCTGCAGGTAGTCGGTCAGAGATATGTCCTTGATCTCGACATCCTCGAAGGACCACTTGTTGAAAAGGCGGATGCCAGGGGTCTCGGAGCGAGCTTCAGCGGGCAGAATAGCGGCGGCCATCTTGTATACTGCGTGTGTACTACAACAGCAGCGCATGTCGAAACGGGTCAATTGACAGTTGTAATCCTCAAAACGTTAGTAGGTCTGTCGCAATGTTTTCAGAACAGCAGAGAATAGACAAATAAACAAGCAACATCGACATCAACATCAACAACATGGAATGGGTCGATAAAGCACATGCGGCAAGCGTGTCAGACAGTGGCTCTCCACTCTAGCAAAATCCTCCGCACTTTTGCACAAAGACAACAAGTGCTAGTGGAATAAGCACTAGAAAGAAGATTAGAGCCCCCAGGTCCACCGGCCTTAGCCCTATAACACGGTTTGCCGAAAGCAGTCTTCAAGGCAAAGAGCATTCATATCGTTCACGGCTTTTATGGCTTTTGCCAGAAGCTATCCACGCAATTTGAAGAGAGAATAGCGGTTATGTAATGCCTTCCAGCACCAACAGAACCACCGCCCGCACATTCAACCAAGCATTCAACGATGCCAATCGCGAATTCCAGCAGCCCGGTTTGTTGAATTGGCACAAGCAGAATCCAATAGAACCACATGTGCAATGTCGATATTCCATTCCTATCATGACGCTATCCGGATCGCACGCCCTCCCATCTCCTGTAATCTGCCCATCATAATAGATGCTGCAATAAACAAGGATGGATGCGCGTCGAATCCATCCATCGTCAGCGTCTTCCCTCGGTGATAACGCTAATAGCCGTTCCACAGCTCACGCAGCTCTGTCTCCTTTCTCAAAACGACCATGGTTCCATGTTGGATACATACGCAAATAAATATTATTTTGGCTCCAGATGAGGAAGTGAAAGGATGAATCCTAGCTGTTTACAGTATTTTGTAAAAAGTCATACAATGCTGGGGCATCGAGATTCCCTCTCTCACGCACTAAAAAACCTGGCTTGGCTGGGGTTTTTTCGCTTCATCGGTGAAAAAGCTGTGATCAGTTGATAATGAAGCAAAAACATTTGGCCAGCACTTTACAGGATCAAGCGTAAGCGCTGGGCCAATCACCACAACTGCACATTGCTGTTTTTTAAAAAAGCAGCGAAACCCGTTTTCCACCGAATTTGCAACCAAGGCCGATTTCAAATTCCAATGTTCCAGCTTCAAACAGCAAGTCAAAACAAAACAAAACCAAAAAAGACTTTCTACTCGTTTACCCGATTCACCCTGCACACTGCTTTTCCTCTTCCATTTGTCCATGTATATCACCCATCGCTTCTCTTCTCAACTGTCAAAGCCCCTTTTCGCCGCGTGCCGCAATCTTTCAACAATGTCTTCTGCCGCAGCGTCATCGACCACAAAAAGGCCAATCGTCGTTTTTGGGCCCTCTGGCACAGGCAAGAGCACCTTGCTGAAGCGTCTGTTCGCCGACTATCCCAACGAGTTTGGCTTCAGCGTCTCAAACACCACCCGCAAGCCCCGTGCCGGCGAAGTCGATGGCAGGGACTACCATTTTCTGACAAACGAAGAGTTCTTGGCCGCGATCGCCCGCAACGAGTTTATCGAGCACGCAGAGTTCTCTGGAAACCGGTACGGCACCACCATCCAGGCCGTCAAGGATGTTGCTGACTCGGGCAAAACGTGTATTCTCGATATCGATGTGCAGGGCGTAAAATCAGTCAAAAACACGGATCTGGGTGCAAGATTCGTGTTCATCGCGCCTCCTTCGGCGGAGGAGCTTGAGCGTCGCTTGCGTAGCCGTGGCACGGATGACGAAGCCAGCATCCTCAAACGCCTGCAGACCGCGAATAGCGAGCTCGAGTATGGCAACCAGGAAAGCACGAGCGACATCAAAATTGTCAATGACGACCTCGACTCCGCGTACACAAGACTTGTAGGATTCATATTTGCTTAGATCTTTTTCCCGAGAGGCTGGAATTTCTTCTAAAGACAAACCCGGAGTGCTTGCTTTTTCTTTCTTCAAAAGTATCTCAGAAACATCTGTACCATACGCATCTAGACAAGTCTAGTGGACGCAGAACATCTGGTGGTAGCTGGCATGTAGATCGGGATACAAATGCAACGCTGCCCTTTCTTCCGAAAGGTTAGCTGTAGGATATCCTCTTCCATCCATTTGGCTCGGACTTGTCCCTGACCAGCAGTGCTGTCGGCCAGTAGTGCGAGTTGAGCTTTACGCTGACAACCTCTGGAATCATATCCATTCCAACCAGCCTCACGTAGACATGCTCGCCATCGGCCTTGTTTAGCTTGCGCACAGCCGTGACAAATGCATCCACGTCAGGCGTCTCAACATCGCCCACATGCGTGATAAACGATGTGGGCGCCATCCCTGCCGTGTATGCTGGCGAGCCATACGTATTGTAGGAGACGTAGGTCTTTGATGGGAGGCTGCGGCATTGCTGGCTTACAGCCATGTGTGGCTCGTGCACAATCGCGCCGGCCCAATGCACCAGCCTCTGCGTGTCCATGCCGCTGTCCTCGTCTGTCTGCACAGTAACGTCTCGCACCTTCTTCCCTTGCAAAACAGTCAATGTCAGCGTGTCGGAGCCGTGCACCAGCGGATCTATCTCAGAAAACTGCGTCACAATGTCGCCATTAACGCAGAGGAGCACGTCAAGTGACTTCAGCACCCCGCTACACTTGCTCTGGCAGTTTACACGGCTGATCATCAGCATCTGTCGTTGTCTCTGGCTCTTGTCTCTAATCCGACTGACCCATGTCTGGTCAAGCCCAAGATGACGCGCTTCGATAAGCGATATCGTCGTCAGCTCAACACCTAGGATACGGATGCGCGGGGCCTGGCCGGATTCAAGCAAGGGCTCAAGCACGCAATGTAGGCTGCAAGCATCCAGTCCGTAAAAGTACTCGTTGTTGGTCTCCTCCTCGTCCTCATCATCGACATACGACACCCACATTCCGCGCACTATAGGCCCGTCGGCGTCAGTGAGGAACCCCGTGTTGTATTTCTGCGCTACTCGCGTGTCTAGTTTGAACCAGTCGGCGTTTATTGAGCGGAATCGCGGGGGCGAGTGCTTTGGTATGCTCATAGGCTCAACTGCCGTGGCCGTCGTACTAACGCTTGCCAGTCCTCTGCCGCTGTTATATGCGTGCAGAATAAGGGGGTCGCATTCTGCCACCCGCTTTGTGGATATTTGTGCGGAGACCACCGGCGTATCGCCAAGAAGCAGCGGATCGTACTGCACAACAGTGAAATTCAACGTCGGATGCAGATATACCACGTTGGCTGGTATGGTAACAGATTCAGCTACCGTTAGAGAGAGATCGCCAAGCTCGAATGGCACAATGCTGCGGCTCACAACAACCAGTCCACGCTTGGAATCCACAACTAGGCCGGTTCCAGTGCGTCTGTTCACAGGAAACCCTTTAACCAGCCACGGAATGTAAAAGTGGACCTGCACAAGCGATGGAATTATCCGCTGAGTAACCGGATTATCAGAGGTAGAGAACAGCGTTGTCTGTGGTTCTAGCTTGCAAGTGCTGTCGGGTAAATCGATTGTTTCACGATCCCAGACTCCGGTATTGTCGTTGCGCGTATACAAGTTCATATCCGTCCAATGTCGCTCGTTTTCCACAATATGGACATGGACCTCGTTGATGTCATTCAGCGAATAATAAACGACCGAATATCGTGCACGGTCCGGTATATTTCTGACGGTTTCGATGAATTCGGCTAGAGAATGCGTTGGTTTGTCGTCAACAGATTCAATTATTACGCCCTCGCCTGCATCATCCAGCGGAAGCATGCCCCACAGACGCTCCACATACACACCCTGCACAGGCACACAGTAGTATCGTGCTAGCTGGTATGACAGGTCGTGGAGCACCGCACCGCCCATCTCAAGATACTGATGGGGAGTGATTGCGTGGATGTCCTCAACACACACAACGAGCTCAATGTCTTCGCCGTCACGCTCCACAACCAACTCGACTTCCTGGCCAATGCTTCTATCAAGTACGTCGTCTAACTCAACAAAGCCAGTCACAATTCTGTTGTTGACGGTCACCAGCACATCGCCCGCAATCATTCCTGCAAGATCGCCTGGTCCCTCAGGAAGCACTGTCTCGGCAACGAGAACACCGGTTTCACTGCTATTGTGCGCACGAAAGCGCGCCTCTGTCTCCTGAGATAGCCCAATGTTGCGGGCGTGATCAAACGGCTTGTAGAGGAACTGGACCTGCATGTCGCCTCGAGTCACTGGCTTTTCCTCTTGAATCAATTCAAGCGCCCGCTTGACACGATCTAGCGGCAGAAAGACAACAATGCCAGATCGGACTCTTCCTGCTGCTTGTAGTCCAATAGCGTTTCCGTGGATATCTATAACCGGGCTTCCAGAACTGCCGCCTGACGAGCCTGCAGCTGCCTGGAGATAGAATGTGTTAAAGTCGTTGTAAGTCATTGGGCCATACTCGGGTGCGTTGCGATCGACTCGGGACACCTGGCCGGACATTATGGACAGCTCTTCTCCGCTGTCATTCCCAATGATCCGGATATCCGTCCCAACCTGGATGTTTTCAGGCGCAAGCCTGAGTTCCTGGATATCGCAGTATTTGACATCCTTGGGCGAGTATTTTAGAAACCCAAAGTCGTGGACGGGGTCGCGGTATATTGCATGCACACTAATCTCCTCGCGGTTCCGGAGAACGGCTTCTCCGACAAAGGGGCCGGCACATGCTACATGGCGGTTGGTCAGAATGATTCCCCGCTCCTTGTCCACCACAAAACCAGTTGCCTCGGTGGTAATTGCACGAGTGGTGTCGAATGGCGCAGCCTGGCACACCCGAACGGTGACCACCGCCTTTGCCGCACGCGCCGTCGCTGACTGCCATTGTGAGACGTGGTCAGAGTTGACAAAAAGACTTGGAGGGGCATTGGGCTGCTGCTTGTCGGTCCGCGGAGCGTTGTCGAGATATCCAAGGTCAACAGTCCTGTGCCGCCAAATCCTGGGGCTAGTCAGGTTTGCAAATAGGAGCCGTCTGAGGCTGTTGTCGGCATCTGTTGACGCGTTCTCTGGCGGCCGTGCAGGGCGAACGGGTACGGGGGTGTGTACTCCCTGGCTTCTGTGTTCATCCTTGCTCCGCAGCTCTCCTTCGCTTGGCTCCCCATCCTTCTGTTGGCTCCTTGCGTGTTTTTTGCGTAATAGATCCATCGGGCCTCCCCTTCCTTTAGCGATAGAAACTGCAGACAACGTGGATAAGGGCTGTGTGGGCGGCGGTGGGCAGGCCAAGTCGGGTTTTGCGGAGAATAGAGAGACGCAATTATGATATTGATGGTGGTGATGCGCAGAAACCAGAAGAAGAAAATATGGCATCTTTCCAAAAATAAGAAATAAAAAAACTAGACGTGTGCAAAATGCCACAGCTATCCGCCATCCTGGGCGTGACGTCACTGCCATCATATGATTTCTCACATGGACGGAAAAGCCTCAAAAAGCAGGTTGGAAGATGCAACATCTGCTTCTGCCTTAAGAAACCAATTGTCGGCAAATCTAAATCTATGGTGCTGCCAGAACATGTTCTAGATATCCTGGGTGAGTGTTGGCGCGATCTTGGGATACTCACCAAGCCGATGGTGGCATGCGCAGTCGGCAGGCTTTCCTTCTCTCCAAGGTAAAAAAAAAAGGTGTAGTTGATTACCCGATGGTTGATGTTCTGTTGTTCTTAATCAATAAAGGCAGCAGCATCTCTTCTTTTCCTTCTTGCTCTCTAGCGGCAGTAGTAAGTAGCTGCTGCTGCAAATGGAGGAGGAGGAGCCATCCTGATCCAAGAGCCAACAGCAGGCAATAAAGATGCGTTTACTGCTTGTGTTTGTTGCACCAGTTCTACTGCTGCGGCGCACATTGGCCGACATGGGCCTTTCTCTCCCCGCCTGCCGCCGTCGCCCGTACTTTCGGCGGTTGTTTGCGGTTTGTTGATGCCGATGTAACGTTTGGTGAAGACAAATGAAAAGTGTTATTTTGCGCAGGCTTGCACAAAATAAAAATAATAACAGTGATCGTGCGCTTTAAGCTTCTGCCTCCATTCCGAGTTTAAGCCACGTTTTGCTCCTTGCCAGTCAAATCCCTTGTCAGTGCCGATTCCGCCTGTTGCTGTCCTACAGATGCGGGATGGTCCGTATATGCAGCGCATCTAATAGAGCAAGCAGCGCGGCGGACAGGCGGCATGTGTGAAGCTCGCACAAACACACGCGCTCTGTGCCCTACGTGGGATGGATATGACTGCTAGCCTTGCCTCTCCACAAAACAGAAGAGCGGCCCGCACCACTTCGAAGACAAGGCTATAAATAAACACCATGCAGAAGCGGAGCAAGCAGGCCTGAGTTATGTGGTTCAGCTTGTCATTTCTCTCGTCTCCCTTGGTCTGTTCAGCACTTTTCATCGCATGTTTCTGAACGGAAAAACCTGTTTGCAGCGATTATTATTACTATTATTACATTGGCGCCAAGAAAGCACACTTGCCTTATTTCGCCGTGGCTAGCAAGAGACAAGCAGCGTGAAGACTTCTCACACTCAGCGCAACCTGTCCAAGGTGATCCTGTGGACTGTGATATTCCCATTTCGAGCCACTCTAGCAGAAAACCACAAGCACAAGCACAAGCACAAGCACGCTACACAAAAAAAGCTTCGCTTGCAGCTGCGCCGCTTAAAACTTTTTTCTTTCTTTTTTCTCTCTTGGGCTCCCCGTTTTTATCTTGTCTTCCCAGACAGGCTTGTGTTTCTGGCTGGGTGTATTGCCCGTTTGTTGCACACGGCACACGGCTCTAGTCCATTCTTTCTTTTCTCTCTCTCTCCTCCTTTGTTTGTCGGCCTGTTCTGTCTCGCCATTCTCTTTTTCATACCCACTTTTCTTTCGCAGAGCAGCGCCGTTATCCGCCAAACCTAAGCGAGGGACGAGACCCGGCCTCCCAGAACGGCTACCTCTGTTTTCATTTTGAGGAAAAAAGGACTGCTGTAAAGCCCTTGCATTCCCCCGTTCTCACGCGTATCCTCAGCATCGCGCAGAAGCAAGGCCCAGCAACAGCCTAGCAGTCTGGCAAAAACACCACCCGCCACAAACAAAGGCGTATCCTGTACTTTGTTGGCACCAGCGCTAAAGAGACCGCCGTTCGCCTGTCGCTCTCCTGTATATCATGCCACCACACACAACGGACATTCCCACATCCACACATGTCGCCTATCGCGACGATCCGCGCCACCCGCTGTATCTAGGCACGTGGAAGCAGCACCCAAAGCCCGACACCAGAGACTTTGTCCACGACAACCTTGAGGAGCCGCACCGCAAGCGGCAAAAGGCCATTCTGGCAAAGCATCCCGAGGTGCGCCAGCTCTACGGAAATGAGCCTCTGACAGCAGTAATCGGCGCGGCAGCAACGTTTGTGCAGCTGTCGGCAGCATATGCAATCGGCTGTGTGTGGACCGACATGCACTGGACAGCTGTGCTGGCGATCGCATATCTGCTGGGCGGAACTATATCCGCGCTATATGGCGTCATCATACACGAGGCCGGACACAACCTTGTGTTCAAGCGGCCGCTGTTCAACAGACTCACTGGGCTGATGGTCAATCTGCCCATGGTTGTTCCGATCTCGCAGTCGTTCCGCAGATACCATCTGGAGCACCACCAGTTCCAGGGCGTCGAGGGAATGGACCCTGATCTGCCCCTCGACGCAGAGATCGACCTTATCCACAACAACCCGCTGCTCAAGACGCTCTGGGTGTTCTGCTACAGCGCCATGTACGTTGTGCGTGGGTTGGCGCTGAAGAAGCAGCCTCAGCGTTGGGAGCTGATCAACTGGGCGTTTATCGTCAGCGTGGACATCCTCATTGCCCGCTACATGTCTGTTCGCTCGCTAGCATACCTGGCGGTATCCGTGTTCTTTGGCTATGGCATGCATCCAGGCGCTGCGCACTTTATCCAGGAGCACTACATATTCCGTGACGGCCAGGAGACGTACTCGTACTATGGCTCTGGAAACATCTTGTATCTGAACATTGGCCTGCATAACGAGCACCACGATTTCCCACAAATCCCCTGGACCCGGATATGGAAGCTCCGTCGGATCGCCACCGAGTTCTACGACCCGCTGTTTGCGCATACCTCGTGGATCAACGTCATCCTCCACTTTATTGCCTCGCCCATGCTTGGTCCGCAGGCGCGTCTTGTCCGGTCCTACGAATCGCACAAGACTGGCCGCACCGAGTACAAGGCCCCTGTTTCCGCGCCCTCGGCCGCCAGATCCGTCCCTGCCAAAACCACAATCACAAACGCATCCTTGGGCCTGAAGAAGCGGCGTGACTCTGGTGTTTAGGGCAACACCATAACCTTCTTTTCTTCCCGCACCCATTCTTAAAAGATGCTCCTTTCTCTTTGTTTATCTGTTTTATTTGCTTCTCTTTTGCAAGCACCACTCTCTTGCTCTCCCCCCTCTTCATCTGCCATTATTTATTCAAACCCAGTTTTACTGACTTTTGTAATTTATCTTGTGTCTGCACATTGTTGCTGCTGCGTTTCTTGCCATGGAGTTTCTTCCACGTTAAGTGACGGATTTGTATGCTTTCCGAATGGTGCTGCTTCTCAGCGGTGGATTTTGGTTGGCATTGGGTTCTGCATTGCGGAGAACAGGGCGTGTTTCATTTTACAAGGAGCGAAATTCCAAAAAAAGTAAAAATCTACACTAACCATAAATTTATCACTGTCTCGACATTTCTACGACTATTGATTTCTCCTTGACAAGCGTTTCTTTGCGATACTCCAGTCTGCTTGGAGGAATGTTTGTCTTTTCGGTCTCTGGGCCATCCTCACCAATCCACTGCTCCTTGTCTTCCTTTGAGAACCCGCTTTGGATCACAGAATTCTTTGCGATCTCGCACATGTCAACGCTACTGTATTTCCATATCTGGGTTGCAACAGAGTACTCCTCCATCAGGGGCTCCTTTGTGTAGTGGAGCTGTAGCGGATCATCGGTGGACAGCGCAACATTGAGCCCTCGTTGGAAAAATGTGTTGAATGGAATGTACTTGTAGACCTCAAACAGCGCGTTGTTCGACAGCGGCGACATGGCAAGACCAATCTGTTCCAGATAATACAGGTACTGTAGTGCTGGAGCCTTGTGCAATAGAGCGCCGTGGTTGATGCTCTGTGCTGACAAGAATGCGGCTGCAAGATTATCGGTACCATTGCCAGCCTCTCCCGAGTGCGGCCTGAATACAAGTGCATTTTGGCCACGACTATTTCGCAGCTGATTCAATGGGCACAGATTTGCCATTAGATGGTAGCAGTAGTAGGCATACGGCGGGTTCTTGTCGCTATCCCACCCATGTGGTGCTGGCAGGTCGGCTCGTATCTGACACCCACACTTTGACTCGTCGTCAACCGAGTCCAGACCGACAACACGCTGCAAGAACAGATGCAGCTTTGGGTGCGAGTCTGGATTGCACGACACTTCAAACAACGGCTCAAACACGTTTTCCAGCAGCTCTCCAAAGTTGGAAAGGATGTCATTAGCCCTATAGACGTTATAAAGCCTTGGGATCTGGATCAGCCAGCGCACCTTGTCTGACAGAATGTTGTTGTCGACCACCCAGGCTGCCAGCTTGTCCCATTCATCGCGCGACCGTCCGTAGATTGAGACTCGGTATTCGGCCATCTGGTACTTTGTTTGCTCTAGATCGGAGATGACCTCCTTTGTTATTTCTGCAAAAAATGCCCCATGCATGTAGTTGTCGGTTTTCAAGAAGATCTCGCGCAGCCGTGACTCGCCAACTGGATTGTACTTGAGATTGAATCGATCGAACCGCCGGTACTCGTCTTTTTGGACGTGCATGTCGAGCGTATCAATTGACAGATCGTAAACCGTCAAGTTGAGCGAATCGAAAACCTGGCGCAGTGTCAGCTCTTTGCCATCGCGCACGATCACTACCCGGTCAGGCTCGGTTTTGAGCTTGTACTTTATGAACCGCAGCAAGTGCTTTTCGTTCATTGCGCTAGCCAGATGCACATGTCCGTCCACCTTGTACACATTGTATAGATCTCTGTGTGGAACCATTCGGGACTCTAGCATTTCCTTTTGCTCGTTCGCCAGCGCATTCATCTTCCAGCTTGTGTCCAGATACTCCAGTCTACGGTATGCCCATGTTTTCACGGGACCATCCGCTATTGTGTCGAGAATGAAGAAGAAGTCGGAACAGAACTCGCAAAACGTTGGGCTGTTGGAAACCTGCTTGTCGGGCTCTTTGTACAATACATAAACTCCATCGCTTCCAAGCTTGAATTTCCACCCGTCGTCTGTGAAATCTATAGAAGTTGCTTGGTTGTGCTGACAGCTGAGCTTCATGTACTTTTGGCGTAGCTCTATGCAACGAAGCAGGGCTTTGCCAATAGTCTTACATCCCTTATCATTCTCCAGCTCTGCTGCCTTTTCTTTGTTTGCAAGGTATGTATTTACTATATATGGACCAGCCTTGTATTTTTGGTCAGCAATGGTATTGAAAGAAACAGAAGGGTCGGCCATTTTTTTTTCACTAAACAGAGTAAATAGGAAAATGTGTATAGTTATCGACCCTATTTTGAGAGGGAAAGTAAGAGAAGAAGGATTCTCCAGAACACTTAAACTAGATTCTATTCCTTGGTAAAGTGTGCCACGATGCCCGAAGCCACGCCGCCTGCCTGGATTCCTGCCGATGCAATCATAAAGTTGTGCAAGATGTTTGCAATGGTGTTCGAGACCGTATTGTTGTACGTCTTTGGAGGATTTTCTAGGCCAAACAGACTGTCGCTTATGATAAATACGCCAAACGTTATGTGAAACAATATAAGCATTTTCATTTTTGGAATTCTGTTTTCTGAGATTGGAAACACCGCCTTCATCTTTTCTCCCACCTTCAAGCACAGCGCAGTGCAAAACAAGGCAAACAGCCCCATGAATGCGTGTGTTATTCCAACGGGGACGGCCATCAGCGACTTTGGCAGCACTTGAATCGTGTATGCAAGCATCAACGCAAAGCAGCCTGCCGCCTCGAGAAGAAAGAGCGAGCAGATAAATTCAAAAGCGTCAGGCATTATATCGTGCGGATATTGGATTATGCAATAGACGGAATATAGCAGAATATAATAGAATACATTAACTAATGAACATGCTTAAAGAAGGAGGAAGTGAGGGTTTCTGTCTTGGCCCTACAAAAATGCTGTTAATGTCGACGGTGCCAGCACCCAGCATGCTAAAAAGGTGAAATTAAATAAAAATTTATTCTTTGTTCAAAGGGGCCAGTTCTGCGTTATTTGCTTTTTATTTTATTTTATTTTATTATTTAGGTTTTTACATTGCGAGCTTGTTATCCGGAAAGACTTCTTTGTACCGTATTTTGCAAATGTGTTTGTCTTATTGTTTTGGATGGCCGGTACCACAAACGACATGTCGCTTGATCTGCAATTTATATCATTCTGCAATGGATTAGCCATTGTCTGGCAATTAAACGCTATATAAGCTAAAAAATGCCTTTAAATGTCCATCTTCACCAACTAAACTCCGCATCCGCATGATCGGGTGGCGGAAGTCCCAGATAGTTCTTGTGCCACTTGATGGATCTATCGTAAAAGTCAACCGAGCTGCTTGCGTGTGGGTCCTCCAAACACCCAGTGCTGTTCTGGCCAACATATATATCGCCCTTTGCATTCATCAGCCATACTTCCATGCCATGATGGCAATAGCCAAAGAGGAACTGCGGGGGCATCGCCACCACAGGATCTGCTGCGCTTGTAACCCTGTAGGTAGCTGTACCCAGCTGTCTGTTGTAGAATGTTGCAAACTGTGAATCCCCAAGCCTTGGCTCGCCGAACGTCCATACTTTAACCCGGTGTTTCAGTCCCTCGATTCGGCGCACAAGATTCAGCGCGCTCAACGCAGCCTCAGCACCCCCTTTGGAATGCCCTGTGAAAACAACCATGTAGTCCGGAAGCTCGGCCATCAGCATTTCCACACGCTGCCCAACAAGAGCGTCCACTCCATTCACAGAATCGTAGAAGCCACTATGGACGCCCATGCTTGCTCCTGCTATGTAGGGACGCGTGAAAACGGCCAAGTCGGTGAGCAATGCACGGTATCTATGCGTGCCAGCCCAGGCGACAACTATTTCCTTGTCTCCGTGATGCACTGCAACGAACCCGTCGCTTAGCGGCACGTCCACATGCCATGTCAGGTTGAGTGCCACATTGCGTACATCAGGACTATTGCATGCTATCCCACACGAGGTCCATCCGTCTTTCAGCTCCACAAAAGAAGACGCTGCAGTCGAGTATCGCATATATTTCTGCACCAGTGCGTGCACGTCTTTTACTTGGTTGGCAGAGTAGTGATGTCCTGGCAACAACTGCACGTCTTTGTAGCCAAGAGACTGCCCAGCTAGCATAGCAATATACGAGCAACCCAGGAGCAACGAGTTTGTTTGCAGTAGCAGCATAGTTGTTGTCAAGAATGTCTGATAATATTATTGTGGAGTTGGATTTATAACAATTATAGAACATGTCGTGGAGAACGCGTTCAAAAGAAGAGACCCTTTTGCTGCCAGGGCATTTATCTTCAATATCTTCTGCATTCCTCCAAATGACATTTTGTGGAAGTAGACAAAAAAAGCAGAGAAGCCAAACATTTGGTTTGCAAATATTATGTTACTGCCAGTATTCTGCAGCCACCATCCACATTTCTCATTAAGCAATTGCTACAAACTGACGCCCTTTTGCAAGAACATTTGTACGGACTAACTTTATTGCTATAAAAATTATATGCTACTCGGCCAAATGTATTTTGCAGGGGTTTGCACATGTAGTTAAAAGTCAGCACATGAACAAAAAATCACCACACAATTTCCAGGTGATATCCAAAAAGCTGGGTACTTTAACATTGAGCCAGAAATTGGACAGAGAACAATAAAACAAATATATTGCTAAGCATTGGAAGAAAAAAAAGATAGACAAGATATGTCTCTACCAAACAATTGTGGATGCACACACCCAAGATTCTGTGCATGTAAAATCATAAACCATTAAAGTTTTCCTACGCCATATCCTTCTCTTCCTAGTCCCAGCAGCAAGGCATTGAATTGTTTACTGGTCGCGCATCTCACGAAGACGACGGATGGTGGAGCTGGTGGTGGTGGCAGCATTGGTCTGGACGGTCCATGCACCGCCAGCAATGGTCTTGGAGCAACCCTTGCACTTCCAGATACCGACAGCTGTGCGCTTGATGCTCTCCTTGCCGCAGAAAGAGCAAGTGTAGCGTGCGTGCTGGGTGATCTCCATCTTCTTTATCTGCTTACGCAGAGAGGAACCATAACGAGTACCGTACTTTCCGGTAATTCCAACCTTCTTAGTGCGCTTTGCCTACAGTTGCAACAATAGCAGAAATCCAGTTCGCCAATTTAGTAGATGCTTTTGGCTTCGGTGGCAAATAAGTCAGAAGCAAGGGTATTTGAAAGACATAGAGACAGAGACTCCAAATGGATGGAAACTACGTGACAGTGCACACCAGCAAATTTCCACTCTCAGATTTGGCAGAAGAATGCTAGAACAAACAAACAAACGCAAAGAAAATTCTCTCATGCGTTCTGTCCATAGCTTTGTTGGCTTAGTGGAAATCAAAGCAAACTCCCAATTCACTGGCCAAATTCAAAAACGTTTTGCAGGCTTAGACAATTCGAATTGCAGCAATCTGAATCTGAGTGGCGAATTTGCTTTCTGTCCAGTTTCCCAAAAATACGCATCCGTCCTGTGCTCGTTTGAAGTAGTATATCCATCTCTATGCTATCCAAGTGCCAGAATCAAATAGAAAAAGCCACCGCATCCGTTCCATGCAAATTCCGATGATGGATGCGATGCGCTACAACGACACGATGGATTCGAAAACTGACCATTTTGAATAATCCTACTACAACAGTGTGGGGGCTGAAAGATGAAAGACGAGTAGAATTGGGAAGAGAAAGAAACCAGCGGATGCTGCAATTCATGAAGAGGTTTTTTTTGCTCTTGATGCAAGCCATTCTCATTGCGGGCCTCGCCTCTAGATTGTGCCATGATTTAGGACTGATCAGATCAGCGCGTATATGTTAGACCTTTTTTGGATTTTGATGAATGTGTTTGCTTTGTGGCAATTACACGTTGCTATTCTCGGAACAAAACAAAATAACTTTGTTTTTTGTTTTAACCGTATATACACATCTCAGATTGCATGCTTTGCAATGGATATGTTTCTTGTCTTGTTTATTAGTGTTTTGCTGCAACTTGGGCCAGCGCAACCACCCACCTCTAGCAGAGGCTACACAGCATTTCGAACGTCTGCTAACATCAAGGTTTGCTATTCGTGTTTACATCTATCCAATTTAATTATTTGTTTATCTCTATCTTCTTTGGTGCGTATTAAAAAAGAGGGTATTGACCATTCAATGCTAAACAGCTATATTCACCACGTAATGGCATTTATTTCTGTGTAGCATATTGGTATACACAATGTAAAATGGGTAAATAAAACACAAGGTTCTTGTAATTGATAATGTCCCTACATTGGCATACACAGCTCTTATATTTCTCACACGACAGTGTTGAAAAATGAAAGGTTCTTTGTGAAAGTTTTGGTTGCGAGAAATAACGACATGATATCTTGAAACAACTTTGAAAGATAGGCGTTCTCATCCATTAAAAATGCCAATGAAAATTTTCAGAGCGTCTATGTGTGAAGCACCTACACAATACTACATTTCATATATTCCATATCCGGAAAACGGTGGCGTAAAAATAATTATTTGTTTTGTTTGCTTGCTTGCTTGTTTTCTGAAAGAAATTACTAACGCATTAGAAAGATAATATAGTCAAGGTACTAAAGGTACACTACAAAAAAGGGGGTGAAACTAGGAAAACGGCGATAGAATGGGATTATTAAAAAGGAGAAGGATAATGGAAAGAAGAATTGAGCATTAAAACAGCGGTGTCTTGGACAGAACAAGGGAATGAAGTAACAAAGAAGATTTTCATAGATTATGACTGTGTGCTTTTTAGCACGAAGAATGGCAAAGAAGCATGCATGCACCTCAATGGCGTTGTCTTTGTTCGATGCTGAATCCCAACACCCAACTAAGACACGGCTGCAGATGCTTGCTTTCTGCTCTTGCACCGCAAGTAAACAGACATATATGGATCCCACAGAACCACATTTTGTTCTACCACGGCCGCCACTTTTCTTGTCCAGAGCTGGGCTTATTGGCGGCCGGCGATGGTTTATTTGATGGAGCACTAGTAGAAACAATTGAGGACGATGAGTGGGACTGAGATAGGGTGTTCCGAGTGCCATCGCCTGCTAGTGGACTATTAGCATCCTTTTGAACGCTTGCCAGAAGAGAACCAAGGCTTGGAAGCGGACCAGACTGGTTCATTCTCGCGTCTTGAGGCGCGCACGACGATGATTGCATGTCATACGAGGTGATTGGATTCAGAATGTCTGCAAGTCTGGCCCGCCCATTAGCTGGATGTTGACGGGTTTCTGAAGATGGAATTTGGTCAATGGCCAGACCTTGTCGAGACATGGACATCAGCGCCATTGGCGTGGTCAACGGTGGCGACGGGTGCCGCAGGCGTGACGCAAGGGGGCTGGGCGGCTGCTGCGTTTCGTGTTTCTCAGACATGAACGTCGGGGTTGCCGGTGATGGAATATTGTGCTCGCCAAAATGCATCTGGCCGTGGGATGTATGCAACGGTGGCGGCAGCTGTAGCGTGCGCTTAGCGGTTGCATTCACCTCAGAGGCGTTGGCCTCGTTTTGCTTTGGCGTTGCGAGCGGGCGTGGAGATTGATGCAAAGAAGAGTCCTGGGGCGAGAAAACAGAACCTTTTGGCTTCGCAGTTGCTTCGGACGCCTTTGTTGATGCTGATGCTAGCGCCGCTTGTGGCTGGAGGTAGTGCACAGGATGCGGCTGGCTCGCATGTCGCTGATGGTGCATGTGCGGGTGAGCGGGGTTCAGCGGGGTCTGTGGTTGCGTTTGCTGATGCGGTGGCAGCGACTGTATGTTGTGGGGGTGGTGAGAATACAAGGCTGGTAAGTGCTGCTGCTGTTGCCGCTGCTGTTGCT
>JANBOK010000021.1:0-55435 GCA_027595805.1 Coemansia sp. Benny D160-2 | reverse complement strand
GCAGTTCCTTTCCTGGAAAAAGGCCAAGGAAGCCTGCCCAATCTCCAATTCTGTCACCATCATGCAAGAGGGGAGTGAGATTGGTGATTCTTCCAAAAGAAGAAAGAGCAGCACACATGCGGGTAGGAGTGGCTTTGGCTGAGGCACCCAGAATGGCTATGGGAATGCATGGGCCAGAAGGCATGTGCCAACTGTAGGCAATTCCACCATGAAGGAAGGGGGTAGCAGCAACTTTGGCGATATGTTCCTCAAGGAAGAGGGAAACACCCATTCTTCCTTTGCTATACTCCATATTTGCAATTGGGTATTCTTTATGCTGAGCTTTTAGGTACACAGACATGTTTAGGCACTGTAGGACATGCTGGCAGAGCTGGCTAGCCATCTGGGGGCCAGCTCCAGGCACATAGACAGACAGAACAGGTAGAGAAAGAGCTGGATATCTGGCTCTTTCCTCAGCAACAGCCTGTTCCCTGGCAGATTGACAAGCTAAAGCATAGGGGCCACGAGGAGCTGGGGGGCAGCTCTCTGAAGGTGGTTCCTGGGCTGCATGCTTCTGGTTCTTCCCCTTGGACACACCAGGTGTACGGGTAAACACAGCAGCAGGCGCTGGAGCCGCAGGAGCCAAAACTGGAGCCAAAACGGGTACTGAGGCTGGCAGCAGTGGCAGGACAGGTGCTGGCCCTGGATCTCTTGGGCAGGGCAGCGAACCCAGAACCACATCAGCAAAGGACAGGTCAGGTGAAACTGGGCAGGAACTAGGTAAGAGCGCAGAAGCAGCAGACACAGCCACAGTGGCAACCGGAGCTGGAACCGGCGGCGGGTCGCGTGGGGAGCTGGGTTGCAGGTGGGGAGCAGTGTCCATAGCGGACAGTGCGTTAGCGACTTCGGCTGCTGAAAACATAGCGGGTAGCGTTGATATTGGTTTTTCGCTTTATAATTTCAAAAAATAAAAAGAGAAACGGGAAAGAGATGGGGCCTTAGCTCAGTGGGAGAGCGTGCGACTGAAGATCGTACGGTCCCGTGTTCGATCCACGGAGGCCCCATTTTTGGCAAAATTTTTATGGTACAAAAAGACATGCATCTTGCGACGATTCGGCCGATCGCCAAAAAATAATCTGTTGAGCAAAGAGAATTAGGTGTTCCTTTTTACATCACAACACCACCTTTTTTTGCACATACATGAGATGATGAGGATATTCTGTTCACTTTGGACAAGTGCATTGGCGTGCATGATGGCGTGTCATTATTGGAAAAAAGGGCTCTATTCTCATGGTTATTGTGCATCATTGATCACATTAAAAAAGGGAGTAAAGGAGTGATGAAAATGAAAAATGCGTATCAACAGAACAATGTGACGGCGTCCTTTGCCTTGTTTAATTTCATTTTTATTCTTACATTTTAGCACAATTTTTGCTTCTTTTCTACACACTATTTAATTTTCCATCATTATTTAGGAATAATGTATATGGAGACAATAGTAAAAGGAGCCGAAAGCCAGCAGAGAATAGTGCACCTGCCCAACGGGATGCGCGTGCGCTGCGTCAGCAACCCCGAGGCAAAGGAGGCGACGGTGTCGGTGTGCGTGGATATTGGCAGCACCGCTGACCCGAGCGAGTGGCCGGGGATGGCGCACCTGGTAGGGCGTCTGGTGGTTGCTGGTGACAAGCGCGATGGCGCAACAGCAGCAGCCGTCGAGGTATTGCCGTTTATGACGACGTTCTGGCTGGCTGTGAGCCATGCGGGGTTTGGCAAGGCGCTGCGCACAGTAGGGCGGGGCTTGGTGGAGCCGTCGTTCGGGGCGCTGGATAGCAGAACCATCGACTCTATTCAGAAAGAGTTTGAGAGAGAATGCGGCGACGATGGCCGCAGACTCCAGCGTCTGGTTCATACGCTGGGCGACAAGGACCATCCGCTCACGCGAGCCAACGCGGGGAACCGAGGTACCCTGCAGGGTCTGCTTCAAGGGACGGGTATGCTGAGCGGCGACGGCAAGGAAGTGGCGAGACAGTTTTTCGAAAAGTACTACTCGGCTGACATCATGCACGCAAAAGCTGTTGGATGCGGCACGCTGGATCAGATAGCCGAGGAGGTGGCAGAGGCATTTGGCAGCGTCAAAAGCAGAGGCGATACGCGGATCCGCGTAAGCAGCAGTCCGTATCCGGCGGCTCGCATGGGGCGGGTAGTCCGGTTCCAAACGCTGGGCAACCAGTGTGTGCTGGAGCTGGTGTTTCCGGTAACTGAACTTTGTAGCATCAGCAGCGGTGAAAGGAATACCAAAGGCTGCGTGGCAGCTGTTGTGGAGACAGGGATTGCAGGGGCGCTGGCAGCGAGTCTGCGCGAGCTCGGTCTGGCGAACAAATTAAGTGCCTGGAGCGAATGGCTGGGCAGCGCGGCGGAGTTCGGCGGGTTCTTCCACATCAAGGTCGCATTCACGGATCAGGACTACCAGAAATACGCGGAGGCGGCGGAGATGGTGCTGGCGTATTTGGCGGCAATTCGGGAGGCGGTTGCAGGTGTCAGGGCCACCGCCGATCCTGCAGAGCCGGCCGAATCAGTTGCCGTGGTGGCTCAGCGGATGGCTGGTCTGTGCGCGGCAAACCGGGCACTTGCTGCTGCGCTGCAGACACACACCGATTTTGACGCGGATGAGCTGGCGCGCTTCCTGGATCAACTGCATCCAGCCAACTGCCGTGTCATGCTTGGAGCACCGACCAGCAATGATGATCTTGTAGAAAAGGAGCCGTACTACGGAATCCGGTACGCAGAGAACAGGCTGCCCGACTCTGTTCTGCGCGCAGCAGATAGCAACAGCAACAGGGTCTGGCGTGGTCTTTTTGCTCCGTCGATGTCAGACAGATCGCCGCGCGCGTGGTTGGTGGAGCTGACAGAGCAGTGGGAGATCTGGGCGGCCGATACGAAGCAAGATGCTGCAAGCGCAACTGTGCACATACTGCTGGAGAACTCTGTCTCCGCCCAGTCGCCACAAGCGGCGGAGTGCACGCACCTGCTTGCGGCGCTAGTGCACGAGATGATCTCGCAGGAGATGGCAGAGGTTTGGCGCGCGGAAAATGCCAGTTTTTCAGTCACCGCAGCAGCCACCGGCATCGCAATCCGCGCCAGCCAACCTACAAACGCCATAGATGGCACCGCAGAGATGCCAACGCTCGGGATGCTTCTGACGTGGATTCTGCAGAACGCAAGGGCCGGGCCCGGGCGGCACTCGGCTGACCGGTTTGCGCGGCAGAAGGCAGTGCGCAGGAAGCAACTCGGCAGCGCACACGCGCACCGGCTGAGATGTCCTGGCGGCGCAGCGGCATGGCACGCCAAGCGACTGACCAGACAGAATGCCTGGCTGCACGAAACCAGTCTGCGCGAGCTGGATGCGCTGGACCACGCCGGGTTTGTGCGCACCGCGGGCCAGATGCTTGCTGCCGCCACGCACATCGTTGTGCTTGTTGCTGCCGCATCGCCGCTGGTGCGCGCCCATACAGCAAATACTGTAAAAGGTCTTCTGGATACGTCTGGCGCTGCCAGGTCCAAGCCGCCGGTGTGGGCGTCTGCGCTCCACAGACCGGCGGCACCAGTGTACGACTTGGATCCGGGCACATACCAGCTTCACGTGAACCACGCGTTCGAATCCACCGGTTCCGCAGCCAGCGGGTACAATGCCGTCAGCTACACCGTGCTGGCGGGCGGCGGGACCGGCGGCATCGGCAGCAGACGCGGATGTGCGCTGACTCTTGTGCTGGCGCACGTGATGCGGGGAGCATTTATCGGCGGCATGCGGACAATCGGACACACCGGCGACCAGGGCGGGGCCACGTGCGAGTGGATCGGCGCGGGCCGTGCGCACGGTGCCAGCGCAGTGTGTCTGTGCGTTCAGGGCAGTGATACGCCGTGGCTCCTGCGGCTGCGCACCGAGGCGTTTCTGCGCGCATTCCGCCGCGACGTGCTGGGCACGATGGGCGATGCTGCGTTTGCTGCTGCTGTTGGCGAAATTATTGTGCCGACGGAGGCGAGTACGCGGGAGCGCTTCTGGACGCACATCGTGGACGGCGACTACGACTTTGATCGGCCCGCTGCTATCCGCACGCACCTGCGCGCACTAAGTATCCGCGATGTTGTAGCATTCTGGGACGCCTACATCGAGCCGCCCTTGGCGCTATGTTCTGATGGTGGTGTGAAGGAGTCGTCGAGGAGACGTGCAATTATCGTGCATGTGTGGGGCGCTGCACAGAATGTGTCCAGACGACAGCCGCCGGCTGCTGTGCATCGATACTCGACGGCGGTGCTTGCGGCGCACTCGTGTCTCCTGGCGCTTCAAGGCGCTGGCGAATTGGCGGGAGCGGTGGATCTGGAGGAGCTGAACAGCTTTGTTGAGAGCTGCGCACAGAGGAATGCGCAGACACCCAGTGGTGGTGGAGGAGATATATCACTGCGCACAACACCGGTTGACGAGCTCTGTGCGCTGGCCGGCTGCGCTGGATCTGGGTTTGGATATGGATCCAAATCTGGCAATGCCGATGCTGTTGCGCAGCTGCGGTGTGCGTTGGATATGGCAATCGAAGCAGCATCGGCAGCGCCGCCGCCCACCAGCCATGTTCTCCCGACTTCTACTTCTCGGCTGCTGGACAATGCCAGCAGCCGCTGCGCCTGGCGCACAGCGGCCGACGAGTGGGTGGTGGAGGATGTGCAGTGGTTCCGCACCATGCATCCGATCCACGGCCAGCCGGTTCCATTCAGCCGACTGGCGCCCAGCATCTGACATGGTCTCCCATTCCCATTACCACCCTCATGCTCTGCAAGCAAATGTCCCAGAGAAAAAAAAGGTTCCTCCAAAACTTCTTTTAAATATTCAAAACAAAAGAACAGACTATAATAACAAAAAAAACAGCATCCCGTTCCTCTTAGCAGTCCAGGTAGTCGGCGGCCGTCAAGACCTCGAGCACGAGCTCCAGATCAAACTTGAATTCAGGCACGCTCTCGGCGGCCGGGGAATTGACGTACCTGTGTTTGTAGATCAGGTACTGGCACACCTTCTCGAGCACGCCGCCCTTGATCTCCGGGAATCTGATCTCGTTGGTCAGCGCCTCGGTGAACCCGGCCGCATCGCTGCTGCTTCCGCGCGACACCTGCAGCATGTTGCGGATCGTCGGCGAGTGCTCCGCTACGCCCTTGGGCACGATGAACGAGAACCCGTCGCCGCTTGTGAGCTTGACCGTCCCGGGCTCGGTGTTGGGCTGCTGTTCGTTGCGGCGGGCGTCGGCCATTTTGGTAAAGTAAAGATGATGTGAATAAGCTAGTGGGTGCTCTGGGAATGTGCTGCTGCTGCTTCTCTGGAGCCGGAAGGTTGATTGGTTTGGTCCGGTTGCTGCGGAATAAAACAAAACAGCGCATTCCTGGCCAAATGAGCTATGCGTTATGGCTGCGGTCATGTGAATTTAGTAGAAACAACACCAATCACTAGAATCGGGAGAAAAGCTGTGTATCCTAGACTTTGCTCTCACAGCAGCGTCTCGCCAAGCGAACAGCGCACCAGCGAGCAGCCGACGGCGACGGTCTGGCGCAGGGAGTCGGGATCGCCGAGCGACGGATTAACCTCGACGAGATCAAGCGCAACAAGGCAGCCGGTTTCGGCCACGGCCTCGCAGATGTAATGGCCCTCGCGGAACGTCAGGCCGCCGCGCACGGGTGTTCCGGTGGCCGGCGCAACGGACGGATCCAGCGCATCGACATCGAAGCTCATGTGGACCGGCAGCGACCGGTCTCGGTTGACGTGGTCCAGCGCCATCTCCACCACACGCCCGATCCCGTGCTTGTCGACATCGTGCATGCTGAAAGCGCGGATCCCGTGCTTGCGCAGCAGGGCCTTCTCGCCGGCATCGACGTCGCGCAGCCCGATGTACACGAGTCGGTCTTTGCGCAGACGCGGGACGATCCAGTCGAACGGCTCCTTGGCCTCGCACAGTCCCAGAACAAAGGCCAGCGGACATCCGTGCAGGTTGCCCGATCCCGTGGTCTCGGGCGTGTTGATGTCTGCGTGGGCGTCGATCCAGATCACGCATAGATCTGATCCGTACACTGCCGCCGAGCCCGACAGCGTGCCCATTGCGATTGAGTGGTCGCCGCCCAGCGTCACTGCCAGTCGCCCGGCCTCGCAGTGTGCGCGCACCTGGTCGCTCACCCGTCGCGCGGCGCCTGCCACGTACCGCGGGTTCTTCAGTATGCCGATCGGCGGATCGCTTGCCGGCCGCATTGCTGCGTACTTGTCCATCCCCTCGCTCAGCGACACCGCATACCCCATGCTCTTGATCTGATCGAGCAGGCCGAATCGGATCATCTCTACTGGGCCGTCCTCCACGCCGCCCTTGGGCTGTCCGCCGCTGAACGGCACGCATGTCACGCCCACTGCCGTTGCCTCCGCCAGGAACTTGGACCGCTGCGCCATGCGCTGCGCATCCGTGACTGTCTCGTGCTCCATGTCTGTTCTGCTTGCGAGGTAGGCGCTAAGCGCTGCTTTTTCCCTTTGTTTGTTGATGCTTGTTTGTGGTGGTCAAGTGGCCGGAGCGAGAGTTCTGTATAGCAATAGCAACAATATCACCGTCTAGGCCGTCTACTGGTTGGCTGGTTGGTCGATTGATGATGGTGATGTCTTGGTGAATGGATGTGGCCTGTATGTGGTGCGATGTTGATGGTTGGTGGTTGATGGTGTAATGTCAGTATATGTCTGTGTCGGAGATTACAAGTGTGATATGGAAAGGGAAAAGAAAAAGAAGGGGAAAGGGAAAAGCCGCGGGGGGCTCTTTTTGGCCTCCTTTTATACCTGAGACTGCTTGCACGCATGCAGGCGGAAAATAAAAAGGGGCTGGAAAGTACGTATGGCTCCTTTTTTTCCTCCCCCATTCCCAGGCCTTCTTCCTCCGAGTCTCTCTTTGTTTTGTCTCAGGTTCTCCTTCTCGTGCAATCAAGAGCCAAAGGAAATGAAGCCAGAGACATGGTGAGCGGAATGCTGGTGATGATGTCCGACTGTGGGAACAGAACAAAGCAAAAAACACGCATATCGCCGTCCAAAAGCTCAAAACAATGGATGACGAAAATGGGAAAAAGAAAAAGTGCATAGAATTATTTTTATTGTCCATGACTACGGACCAATCGCCAGCCAGGTAGATGTCAGCTGATAACCGCCGCCAAAGAAAGAGGGGAAGTGATGAAAAGAAAAAGCGAGAAAAAAGGGGGGGAGAAAGCCGTCCAAAAAACCTCGTTTAACGGCCAACAGCGATGCTGTTCCTGTACTTTGTCATCGCATCCTTGTACGCAGCCAGCTCCACGCTATAAGCCTCGCTGTACGGCGCCTTCTCGCTCTGCGACATCGACCTCCACATTCTGGCAATAGCGACGGCTCTCTCGGTCAGCGGCAGCGACGGATCAGGGGACTGACCAGCCAGCTTCTCTTGCGAGAACATAAGATACTTGGAGGCCGGCGTCTTGGGCTGATGCGGGTCCTTGAGCATCTGGAGCTTTGACAGCTTTGTCGGCTCGCCCGCCTTGATCTTGTCGCGGATCTCCCTGTTGATCCGTCTGCGGCGCATGTTTTCCAGATCAACCTTCCTGTGATCCACGGTCTTCCACCACTGAAGCAAGTCCTTCTCATGCTGCGCAAGCCCTGTCTTCGCTATGCTCACATACTTTGTGTGCTCCGGCTCTCCCAGCTGCTTCCACTTGAGCGACATCTTGCGTGAAAACTCTGCAATGCTGTCCTTTCCTCCGCTGCTGGCCATCGCCTTGTACTGGTCTTTGATAAAGTACGCGTATCCGTTTGATGGCGGCGACTTGGGAACATCCACAAGCGGCCTCTTGGACATTAGCATCTTCTTCAACGGCGACAACTCCTTTGCCGGCTTCTTGGCTGTCTTTTTGGCCGGCTTCTTGGCTGCCGCTTTAGCTGTCTTCTTCTGCTTCGCCGCCTTGCTCTTCACTTCCTTTCTTCCCGGCTTTGCACCTCTGCTGCTGTCCGCCGTCTTGGTCTTTGCAGGTCCTGCTGTTGTTGCAAACCCACGCGACGCCGCCGCCGCTGTAATCTGGATCTTGGTGAACGATTGAATAACACGCAACATTGTTGAAGTATAGCGCTCAGCGACAAATTATAAAGGTTTCTGATTCCCCTCTTTAACGCAGCTGATTGAATAAAAAGGTAAGCTGGTAATAAATTGCTACAAAAAGTAAATGTTAGTTGCATAAGAAGAAAGGAAAAATAAACAACTCGTCAACAACAAGAAACCCAATAAAAATCACGCCTTTTCTTCTATCGTTTTTTATTGTGCCCATCTAGACTCTTTTGCAGAAAAATGTTGTCCCAAAATCTCATGTCCATTGTCAAAATGAAACAAAGCCAATTGCTTGTCTTTTTTCATCATCATGGAAGAGAGAAAATCATTTCTGCACATAAAAAGGTTATAGAGTTATAAAAACGTTTTGTTATTCAGCCGTTTATCTCCTCTCTCTTTTTCTTCTTGTCTCTGAAACTGATTGTTCTTTGCTGCTTTCCGTTGAAGAGCCAGGGAGAAAGAGGCAATGGCACAGAAAGACAAGGTCAAGGCTGGCAAGGTTGTCAAGAAAAAACCCCCAACCTCCACTTCCTCCACCTCCAAAAAGTTGTCTGAAATCGATGATATTTTTAGCTCCAAGCCAAAGCGCGTCTCTTCTTCTCCTTCTTCAACTGCCGCAGCTTCCGATTCCCCAAATCCAAATCTAACTCCGAAGAAGACATCGTCCGTCAAGGTCGTTGACGCCACAAACGCTGGCAAATCTACAACCGCTTTTCCACACAACAGCAGTAATAAAGGCAGCAGCAGCAGCAACAATAATGGCAGAAAACAGCAGCATTTGCCCCCAAAGGACGATGACTTTGCCGATTCCCGAGGCAAGTCTTCAAAGTACACAGAGGACGGTTTGCGCGTCTTTTATATGGACGATTTGCGTATAGGCGAGGGCGAGGGCGATACCGAGCTTTGTCCTTTTGATTGCAACTGCTGCTTCTAGTTGTTCTTTCCCTTCTGCATTCTAAACGTACTGTTTATATACACATCTTTCCGCCAGAAACAACAAGATCATTTGATCTATGGTTATGAAAAAGGATGGTAGAACCCATCAATGTATTTCTGCACTAAAGCAAAAAACTAAAGCAAGCAAATAACGAAACAAAGCTACGTCTGTGTGGATGTGGATGCATTCGTGGGCGTGAGTATGCGTGTATGACTGGATGCTTGAATGAATGAATGGGCGAATGGATGAATGAATGAATGGGCGAATGGATGGATGATAAGATGCAATGGTAAAATGCAACGCAATGTCTCTGTAAATGCACTGACGATGATGATCGTCTCAAGATCTCCCTACGGAGAGAATAACATAGTCGATACAGTTAGCGGCTACTTATCCCCCTGGAGCCTTTCTTTACTCATGACCTAATAAAGTTCTGGGAAAAAATGACGCTCGCGGATATGTTCGATGCGTGCTTCATCATTCGGAAAAACCTCTCCGCATAAGTGGCACGGTGTGTTGTTGCTAGCCATGGTTATGTAATGCACAATGTACGAGATTGTAAATGCTAATGGTTCAGGAGATGCGAAGTGGCGAGTGCTGCTGATGGTCTAATCTACACCAGAAGAAAAACACCCTCTCCACATCCGTTCTTTTATACTCGAAACGAAAAACACATCCTTCCTTCTTGTCTGTCAGTGTAATGCCACCACCAACACAGAGTATTCGCCTTGTTAATGTCATGTCAATTGTGAGAGAAAAAACAGACTCGATAAAATACAAATAAAAAATAGAGCTGGCTGGGTAATGTCAATGTCAATGTCAGGTTGTCCAAGAAATCGTATCCATTTATTTTTGTTATTTGACACGATCAGACTAGACATGGCAGTCCTGTTTCACTCGACCTCATTGACATGTGTAATATTTTTAGTCCAAATGTGCTGTGGCGGGCCCCCATCATGTCAAAAAGTTATAATAATATTTGCATGGCTGGAAATGATGCAGCCACAGCCAAAATAAATAATAAGCGCCAAGATCCACAATCTGTAAAAAAAGATATAGTGAAATACGTAAAAAAAAATAAAAATGATCAGGGAAATCCAACAAGAAAACAAAATGCAAAAAAATGTCGCGATCCAGGCTCGAACTGGAGACCTTACGCGTGTGAGGCGTACGTGATAACCAACTACACCATCGCGACTTGTTGTGATCCTAACTAGAACCACCTCTGATTTACAGCCTTTTTTAAAATATAATCACTCCTCACAGCTAGAAGTATTATTATTGTTGGTGAAATAGTGCAGCATATAAACCGCTTCCACGTTTGGAAACACAAGCAATAAGCAAATAAAGATGCGTTTTGCTTTGTTTTCCTTCTTGCTGGTTCTTCCAACAAAACAACAACTGAAACCATTTCAGCGCACAAAATGAATAAACTACAATTTGCACATGCCTTTGAAAAGCAAATTACCTCGTTTCTTGCTTTTAGCCTTTTACGTACAGGCTTTTGCATGTGCAGATATATGTTTCTATTGTTTCTTGATTGCATCTTTTATCACAAAATTCATCCTTTGACGTCATATTTCAAAGACATTTCTTTTTTATTTCATGGTCAACAAACCCTGTTTCGCTTATGAAATTCTTCTTGCTTTTCAACATGATAATTAGGCAAGGGTAGACAATGCTCTTTCACCCTTTTATAGACATGAAACAAAGAGTAGACAACTATTTGATATGCTACTTTAAACAAAACTACTCTAATCCATCAGCGCCTTCTGCGTTGTCTCTGCTGCTGTCTTGAAGTCGCAAAAACCCAATGCGCACCTCATCCTTCCAGTCAACAAACATGTAGATGTAGACAAACTGAAGCACCGCAACAATAAGAACTCCAGCACACGTACCCCACCAGAGTCCGGCTGTTTCCACGTGTCTGACATATCCTAGATATAAAGCCACTGGCAAAGCGAATCCGTAAAGACCAGTTAGAAATATATATGAACTAGCTTCCTGGCGGCCTAGTCCACGCAATATTGCTGCCAGTACACTGTTTAAGCCATCGCCCAAAACCACCATACACGCAATGGGAATCAGCTTTTTTGTTTCATGAACCACATTAGGATCTGTTGTGTACATGGATATCCACCAGTCACCACACAGCGTCAACAACAGACATCCAATAGTGACATTAATGGCTGCTGATATTAAGGACACATCGGCTGCTATGCGTGCCTGCCGAGGCTTTGCAGCGCCAATGTGGTTGCCGATTCGAGGACTGACGCCGAATCCAATACCATTACTAAAGTGGTATATGTTTACAACAGCGTTAACCATAACGGCGCTTCCGGCAAGCTGATCAGGCCCAAAATAAGATGCTCCCAGTGCAAGCAGGTCAAATACAAACCAATCAGCACAAACAGTAATAATTGCAGGAATAGCAAACTTGTAAAAGACCCACATATTGCGGAATGCGCTAGCCTTCCAACCGCCCCATGCCTCGGCAGCAGGACTGTAGCAGGTAAAAACAATGATTCCAATTACTAGCAGAGTGTTTGAGATTGTGTTGGCAATTGCTGCGCCTATAAAACCCATGCCAAATCGTGGCGATAGCACAAACACGTAGCAGCTAATCCAGTGAATTGGTGCAGCAACCGACGTAATGATTGTTCCAGCCTCCATAAAGCCCTGCGCTTGTAAGAAGCGCTTTGTCAATTCAAATATCCCAAAAGGCAATGCGTTTATAGTGTGAAACCGCAAATATAGCCCTGCAAGATGGGCAACTTCTGGGTCCTGTTTTATGAGCAACAAAAGATACTCGGCATTCCACAGTATCGGCGTGATGAGAGCAACATAAGTGCACACTGCGATTATCCCCCGCTGGAGATGGAAGCCAACAAGTGTCTTGTCACGCGAAGCAGTGAATGCAGTGCTGCAGAATGTATCCATAGCCGAGGCTATTCCAAACGTTGGTGCCATTGCAATAATGACCTGAAAGGTTACGCCCAGCGATATTGCACCAAGCTCCTTTGCACCCAAATGTCCAACAATCAGAACGTTTACAGTAAAGAACGAGAATTCCAGCAGAAGCGTCAAGGTTGTCAGTGAACTCTTTGATGCAATAAATCTGAATTCACTCATCGCTGCCATGATGTAGGGCTCTTTAGTGTCATTGTTTGCTATGGTAATGTCAAGATCTGACAGCGAAGTGGAGAGAAGAGGTGTTGCTTCATTGCTATTCAGCCTCTCGTTTACCTCTGGAATATTGCCCTGTTGGGCATCGCTAGCCGTTGTCATTTTCTCTTTACTAGAAGATGGCCACAAAAGAAAAAGAATTAATAATCGGGTTTAAGCAATGAATAAAGAAGAAATAAAAAAGACTCGCAATCAAGGGAATGAGAAATATAAGCATTTGTAATGCACAGACTGCTTCTTATACACACACACTCTTTCTTGTCGTTCTGCATGTAAAACTAAAGAATAGTGTTAGTAAGGTCTCTAATCGGAAAACTGAGTGTGAAGTAGACCATTTGTGCATATAATATCCATGTAATGTTTGTGACTGTGTGATCGGATAAAGATATATTACCACATGCGCCCTTTTTACTAAGAGGTTGCTACACTTTTGCCTTTCCACATTGAAGACCACATGTGAATAGAGCTTTAAGCAAGGCAAGTTGAACAAGCTTCCCTGCGTGTGTTCTATCTATAGGATTTTTCAGGTAAATTACAGCGCAGCCTTTGGCTATGTAGTCGATCCGTCTTTCTGCTGGTGTGGAAACCAACGCGGACTGCTCGAACTGCAACCACGAAAAGCACTGTGTGCAACATTAAGATTAGTGCTGTGTTATTTTTTTTCACCTTTGCCAAGCCAATAACAAAAGCATGCAGTGTAATTTCTTTTTGTGACAGGGAAAATCACCCCAAGCTGTGCTTGCCTTCAAGTGTGCTCCTCATTCTCATTGGATGGTGAAATGGGTCGCTTTTCTCTTTGCATCTAAAAGCAGAGGAAAAAACGATCAACGATGCGCACAAAAGACCCAATTTTTTGTGCATTTCAGCAGAATTGATGCCTTTTTTGCGCTTTTTCACGATATTTTGGATTGAATGAAAGATTGCTGTAAAAAAGAACTAGAGAAACAAAAATAGACATTGCGCATTGCCCTGGCGCAACCCCGATGTGTGTTGTTTTTCCCTTTAGACTTCTTTTCTTCTCTTCTTACATCCAGCATTTATTCCTTTTTCGCATCGTCTCATCCTCAATAACCCTTCTACTTGTACCTACTACATATAATAACAACCAGGGTAACAATAACCTTTTACACAAACAAGCAGCTCTCCCTGTCATCAAACAACAAAAAAAGCCGTGGCAATGATTTCATTCACAAAGTACCGGGTTATTATTGTCTCGATTACTGCGTTGGTGGTTTTGGTGACACTTGCAGCCAGCTACCATCTTTTGGACTTTCCAAACGTAAGTCTGGGCAGGCAGCATCCGCCACCACCACCACCACCACCACTGCCATCGAACCACCATCCACCGCACCGGCCACCGCATAAGGCACCCGAAGAGCCTCCAACGACACCAGAGAAACTACAAGAGCAGGAGAAGCCTCAGCAGAAGGAGGAAAAAATGACGCCCGAACAGCAGCACGCATTTATTGAAGAGCAGAGAAAAAAACCGCATCTACCACATCCAGACGAGCTCTACTCGTTGAAGCGGGTTCGCAAGGTTCCGGAAAAGGTGACATCGACGATATTCATGTTCCGGGGAGACTTTAGCAGCGACCTGTACGACCTCTTTGCTATACAGAAGCGAGCCACCCGGTACTGCGACAAGGATACCACGGTGGACGGGTGCGATGTCAAGCTGGCGAAGAACTACAAGTGGGGCACGCTTTCGGAAAAGCTCTTTGATTCCCTAGAGCTCATGTGCAAGGCGCCGGAGAAGACCGACTTTTACGTCAAGATTGACGACGACCTGATAATGCCAGAGTCGAAGCTTGAGGACGCCATGAGGACCATGGCCGCAACAGACTGCCAGGTCGCCGGAGGTATTGCTGTTGACTATGGATTCTACTGGGCTGTTGGCCAGATATACATCTTCAAACGGGCCGTTCTGGAGAAAATCTGTCCGCAGCTTCCCGTTACAAACATATTCCATTCCAGCGAGGACATTTCGTTTGGCAGTCTCCTAAACACGACCGACAAGAGCATGTTCTGCAATCTACACAAGCCGGAGAACCACTGGCATAAGAAATACAAGGACCGTCGTGTGGAGATCAAGTACTACATACAGCACAATGAGAGGCGGTAGACAGCACAGGCAATGAATGAATGAATGAATGAATGAATTGATGAACTTTTTCCTCCCTTATTTAGAACCCTTTCCTTATTACTTTTTTCCTCCACACCATATCCAAAATCACCATTGTTTTTCCTATCATGTGCGGTTCTTTGTTCACGATTGTATTTTCTGCTCCATGGGCTGTGTATAGAAAAACGCCAGGGCTTTAAGCGGTTTTCAATTTTGCGACAATCTTTTTTCCCGCTTTTACAAACACTAGAAACCGTGCTGTTTGTCGCTAGTTTTTTTTAGGAAAAAGAAGAAAAGCGCACATGCATTGTGACGAGTGAAAAGGCAGAAAAAACAACAGCAAAGCGCTAGCTCGCGTTTTGCATTGATACCAGAGAAGTTTTCTTTTCCTTTTCTTTCAATTTTATTATTCTTCTATGTTTGAACATACATGCCTTATTGTTTAGCCGGAGGAAACAAGGAGGGACAAAAGATCCCCGCTGGATACGTGCAAATAAGGGCAGAACCGACAACAATGCTTTCTCTAGTTCGCCACAAGCCCCCTTTTAAAGTTGTTGGAGTGCTGGTGGTGCTTTTACTGACGTTGGGCACGGGTTACCACTATGTGAGCACATACATAGAAAGCCACAAATACTACACTCCCTATCTATCTCATGTAAAGGAGCTGTACTCTTTAACGCCCGTTCGCGATGCTCCAAAGGAGATAACATCGACAGTGTTTACGTTCCGTGACGACCGCAGCGGCAAGTTTTTCGATGTCTTTGCACTCCAGAAGCGTGCCACAAAGTACTGCGATAAAGACAGCACCATAGACGGCTGCGATGTCAAGCTGCCAAACAACTACAATGTGGATACATTGTCGGCCAAGCTTGTGGACGTCCTGGAGCTCATGTGCAAAGAGCCAGTCAAAACGGATTTCTATGTCAAGATCGACGACGGTCTGATAATGCCGGACTCGATGCTTGAGGACGCTTTGCGGGTCATGGCGGCAACAGACTGCCAGGTCGCTGGAGGCATTGCAAAGAACTACGGGGTCTATTGGCCGCTTGGGCAGATATACATATTTAAACGGACCATTCTGGAAAGGATATGTGCAAGGTTCCCGGTTACAATGGATCTCTCAGCCAGCGAGGACATTACATTTGGCAAGCTAGTAAACTCGACAGACCAAAGTATGTTTTGTAATATGGAAACCCCAAAGAACCACTGGTACAGACGCTACAAGGACCGCCGGGTAAGAATCGACTATCTGAATAACAAGGCAATGCGGCGGTGACTACAAGTGGGACATTCTACTGTTTTCTATTTCTCTTGTGAAGCGCAGAAGCAAACAAATAAAATAAATAAAATAAAAGCTAGAGATCTAGAGCTTTGCCTTGATGACGCTCTTGCCAAAGTTCTTGCCCTCGTACAGATTAATAAGAGCGCGAGGCGCATTGTCCAGACCCTCGGTCTGATCAACCTTGTACTTTATCTTTCCTTCCTTGTAGAGCCTTGACACCTCGTTGAAAAAGTCGCTTTGCTCCTTGGTGTTGTAGTGGTCAAGGATAATGTAGCCCTGCACAGAGGCCTTCTTTGTGAGGATCCTGGTAAAGTTCTTCACACCGTACACCTGGTCGGGCGACGAAAGGTTGTACTGCGTGATTGCACCACAGACGATGATGCGCGCAAACGGATTGATGTTGGCAAGCGCGCCGTCAAGGAACGATCCACCAACATTGTCAAAGTAGATGTCAATGCCCTGCGGTGCAGCCTTCTTGATAGCTTCCGTGTAGTCTCCGCAGGTCTTGTAGTTGAATGCAACGTCGGCACCAAGACTCTTGACGTACTCGACCTTGTCATCGGAGCCAGCAACAGCAACAACCTTCAGGCCACGCGCCTTTGCCAGCTGCACAACCATCTGGCCAACGGCGCCGGATGCAGACGAAACAAGAATAGTCTCGCCGGCCTTGGGTTTGCCAATGACAACCAGGCCGTAGTACGCAGTGTACGAGGGCATGCTGAGAACGCCGACCAGCTCAAGAGGATCAATGTTGCCCTGGGCAGGCGGTTTGGTCAGCTCCTTTGCGCTGACAATGTACTCGGACTCCCATCTGCCGTTGTTGTGCAGAGCAACCTCGCCCTCCTTAAAGTCCTTGCTGGCCGACGCAACCACCTTGCCGACTAGGAAGTTGGTGATAATCTGCCCGACGGCGTAGCTATCCACGTAGCTGTCCTTGGTGCCCGAGATGCGGCCACGCTGGTAGGGATCCACCGAGTAGTAGAGAGGCTGGAGGAGCACCTGGCCTTCCTTGAGCTGGTCCTTGGTAGGCGCCGGAGCCTTTTCAACGCTAAAGTCCGACTCCTTGAGATAACCACCAGGAACGTGGTGCTTGAGCGCAACGCGTGTGACTTGAGAAGGCATCGTTTTTTCTTACTGATACTACTAGTCGCTGTGTCCTTGAAGAATAATACAAAAGGTTATTTTTCTCTTAATAGAATGTAGAGAAAAAAGAAATAAATGTTGCCGGGAGTAGGGAAGATTCAACGAGTGGTCTTTTATATATCCAGAGAAAAAAACTACAGCAGCAGCAATACTGGGAATATTATTTTGCCAATGCGCAGACAATATGGCGTAACCATTTTCATTGTGCAAGACGCATGAACTGTAGTACTCTTTCCTTTGTTTGCCATTACAAACAATCTTTTTTACTTTACCTTTGTTCTGGCCAACTGTTCTTATCATCACATTTTATTTCCACACTTCCGCACGGACTCTAATCTCCGGCAATTGTTGAAGAAAATGGGCATTGAGAAGAGAGATGCTTGGGAAGGTTACTAATCGGGTTCCAAACAATTGGGATACTTTAATATTGCTTGGTCGATCTTGATGCATGCTGCGGCTAAAACTCGCTGACTAATGCAACAAGAGTTTGGTTATGAACTTGTTATTACTAAAGTTTGAGCGTGCCATCTTGTCATTTTTTGCCAGGAATGGTAAGAGAAAAAAGAAGGAAAAGAAGCAGATGGAACGAGCACAAGCCATTAAAATGTCATTGTGATTTCATATTTCGGAGAACGGCCCTCGGCTTTGCATAAATACACATTTTTATCCTCCGATGGCAAAAAAACGTTCTAATTTATTGCGATATCAGCTAGCTGACAAATTCAGAGTGTAACAGTATTTTATTTCAACTGAGAACGGCATGCGTCCGATCTCGCCAGTCAACAGAATCGTGTGGATTCGTGCGTGATTCTCCCAGATAAAATATCTAAATTATTACCTGGGCGATACATATTCAGATCAACGTAATTAACTATCAATCGTCTGTCAATAGCTAGTGGCATCTCTGGTGCTGTTTGCAATGCCGTTTTTACTACAACATTTTAGCCTTTTGTAGTTTATTTTCTGTGCAAGTGTTCGCTGGAATCCTAACACGTGAGGGAGGATTTGCAAATAACGGAAAGAAATATTCTGCAAAAAATTTCCTGCCACAGCATATTCGCGTTCTTTAATTTCATTCTAAAAAATTTATTCTGGCAAGTTTCTCCTTCGTTTTTATCCTTTAAACCTCTTGTCAATACTCTTTGTGTATTATTTGTATAGCCTATATAATTCCAACATTAATCAACAGCTAGGATAGACAGTGGCGAAAATAGAGAAAATGCTTACACTTTTACACCACAAGGGCAAACTTGTTGCGCTTGCAGTGCTATTGATGGTACTTACATCCAGCATAAGCTACCAGCTCATAAGTGCGCGCAACGCGGCAAGAGAAAGGGCAGAAAAGGCGCTTTTGCCTTACGTGAAGGAGTTGTATTCTTTGGAACCGGTCCGTGAGGCACCGAAAAAGATAACATCGACTCTGTTCATGTTTCGCGGCGACTTTAGCAGCAATCTGTATGATGTTTTTGCATTGCAGAAGCGAGCTACTCGGTACTGCGACAACGATACCAGGGCAGACGGGTGCGACGTTAGGCTGCCGAGAAACTACAAGTGGGGCACATTGTCGTCCAAGCTTGCGGATACTCTGGAGCTCATCTGCAAGGCTCCGGAGAAGACCGACTTTTACGTCAAGATTGACGATGATCTGATAATGTCAGAGTCCAAGTTTGACGAGGTTCTGAAGATAATGTCCACAACAGACTGCCAGGTCGCTGGAGGCATTGCAAGGGACTACGGGTTCTACTGGCCGCTCGGACAGATGTATATTTTCAAGCGAGCTATACTGGAGCAGATCTGCGCAAAGCTTCCTGTTGAAAAACTATTCCATCCCCACGAAGACATTGCCTTTGGCAGCTTTTTGAACTCTACGGACAAAAGCATGTTTTGCAACTTGAACTTTCCACCGAACCACTGGCACAGAAAGTACAAGGACCGGAGGCTTCAAATTAAGTTTTTCAAGCAGCAAAACAAATGATAATATAGACCACAACGCATTATTGGCGACTGCTATTTCGGTTTCTCGCATGTGGCGGGTGGGGCCAGATGTCGCTTTTGTTTCTGTGAAGCCTATTTCTCGGAGCTTTTATTTGATTGTCCTCGTGATGATTGAGCGTGCGGAAAGTGGAAGTGAAAAAGCCTAGAAGAAAACAACAACAACACAGCGCCTATGCAAGCTGTGTGGTGTGACGAGAGAAAACAAAATGTATTGGCTAAACCCCCCAGTCAACGGCCCGAACCATATTCAGAAGAAAAGGAGAAAGCAGAGAATTCCACGCTATTCTCAACTCGCTTGCTTTTATTCCTGCTCACATTCTTCCTTTTCATTTTTGCACGTATGCAACAATTATATCTTTTCTATCTATTACTATAAGGTTATAGACACTCACATATCAGCAGCCACAGCAATGTTCTTTTGCATTCGCCGAAAAGGCATGATGATTATTACTGCCGCCCTGGCCACAATCCTGTTGATTCTTGGCATCGTCTACTACTTTGTGAGCGCACACATCGCTGCGGAGGCTGCGCTAGAAAGATACCGGATACCGCTTCTGCCACACGTAAGAAACATGTATTCGATGAAGCGGGTTCGCGAGGCTCCAAGGGAGATAACATCGACGGTATTCATGCTCCGGGGCGACTTTAGCAGCGACTTTTACGATCTCTTTGCGCTGCAGAAGCGGGCCACGCGGTACTGCGATAACGATACCAAGACAGACGGATGCGACGTCAAGTTGCCGAGGAGCTACAGGTGGGGCACGCTGTCGTCCAAGCTGGTGGATGCGCTGGAGCTCATGTGTAAGGAGCCAGTCAAGACTGATTTCTACGCCAAGATCGACGACGACCTGATCATGTCCGAATCAAAGTTCGATGACGCCCTGCGGGTGATGGCCGAGACCGACTGCCAAGTCTCTGGAGGCATTGCAAGGGACTACGGGTTCTACTGGCCGCTTGGGCAGATATACATCTTCAAGCGAGCAATACTGGAGAAGATATGTGCAAGGTTCCCGGTCACGATATCCCTTCCAGGCAGCGAGGACATTTCGTTTGGCAAGCTGATAAACTCGACGGACCGCGGCATGTTCTGTAATCTGTACGGACGAGATAACCACTGGCACAGACAATACAAGGACGACCACCTGCGGATCAAGTACTACAAGCAGCAGAACCATTGACACCGATCGGTATGTGCGGGTTTGCGAACAATGCTGCGAGTTCAATAAAGCAATGAATAAAACTGCCAGTGGCTTTGCCATTTGCTCAACCGAGCTTTTCCCTGGCTGTAAAGCTCAGCCAGTAAGAGAAAGAAAAAACAATGCCTCTTTTTTCCCCCGCTGTGGTGAGATCGCCCCCCACCACCGCTTCTATTCACAGGACATAAAAGCGGCATGCTTAATGTGACCATCTTCATCTGCTCCTTATTCCGGGTTTCTTTCACTGCTGGCCTGCGAACTGGAAGATTTGCACCGACTGTTTGTGAATGAGAGAGAAAGAGCGTATCTTCATGCATGTGTGGCAAAGACCTCTTTAACGTCCTGTTTTCATGTATCTGGAATTTTGTGTTTTCTTTTCCGTTGATTTTTTTTGCTGTTTTTGCTATACTCTTTTTTTTTCCACTATCCAAAAACCCCTCTGTTTGCTGCTTGAGCTGCTACTGCTGCCATAGATAATGATTACCTTTACACGCTACAGAACCACAGTCATTGTGGTGGTCATTGTTCTGGCCCTTCTGACGTTTAACACAAGCTATCGCTACGTCAATAGCCCCGGCAACGAGTCGCAGCCAGAGCCAAAGACTGAGCCAAGCCCCGAGCCAGTGCAGCACCCGGTGCCCGAGCCGGCCGAGAAGCCAGCGGAGAAGCCAGCAGAAGATAAGCCAGAAGATAAACCGGCGGAGAAGCCAGCGGAGAAGCCAGCTGAAAAGCCAGCGGAGAAGCCAGCTGAAAAGCCAGCGGAGAAGCCAGCTGAAAAGCCAGCTGAAAAGCCAGCTGAAAAGCCAGCACCGAAGCCGGCGCCAGACCCACCACGCCTGGCCAGACCAGCCGAGCTGTTCTCGCTCAAACCGGTCCGCGAGGTGCCCGAGAAGATAACGTCAACGATATTCATGTTCCGCGGAGACTTCAGCAGCGACCTGTACGATCTCTTTGCGCTGCAGAAGCGGGCCACGCGGTACTGCGACAAGGACACCACGGTGGACGGGTGCGACGTGAAGCTGCAAAAGAACTACAAGTGGGGCACGCTCTCGTCCAAGCTGGTGGATGCGCTGGAGCTCATGTGCAAGGAGCCGGTCAAGACTGATTTCTACGCCAAGATCGACGACGATCTGATCATGGCAGAGTCCAAGTTCGACGAGGTGCTGAGGACCATGGCTGCAACAGACTGCCAGGTCGCCGGCGGCATCATTCCGAGCCGCAACTACTACTGGCCCCTCGGACAGGTGTATATCTTTAAGCGCGCGATGCTCGAGAAGATCTGCCAGCTGTATCCTATTACCTGGAGCCTCCATTCCAGCGAGGACATTACGTTTGGACGGCTGCTGAATATATCCGACACGAGCATGTTCTGCAACCTGAATAAGCCCGACAACCACTGGCATATCAACTACAAGGACCGCCGGTTTGAGCTGAACTACTTTACTCAGCACAATGAGCGGAAATGAAAAAAAACCCTTTTCCTCATCTACCATTCTCCCCCCCTTTTTAAAACCCTTCTTTTTTTTCTTCAATTGAGATTATTCTTGGAACAAAAGAAAGCCAAGCAACATCCTTGGTTATCCAAAGCGACCAGTGCTGCAAGTCTGAACTGTTGTTGTTTTAGACGTCTATTCTGGTGTGATATCTGGAAAAGAGAGGTTTCTGCTTTAACGAGATGCGCTCTCGCTTTTATCATATTGAAGATCCTTCGTTTCCTTCTTTATTTGTGTTTCTATTGGCCTTGTACTACTTTACTTAAAGCCAGCCTCTTAGGAAAAAAAGTGATGGAATAGATTGGATTTCCCCTTGCTTTCTATTTTTTCCCTGTTAATTTTTTAAAAGGAGAAATAGCAAATGTTTCCTAGCAATTCCTGCAGCCTTGAGCGGATTTTGCTAAGGCTTTAGAGGGAATGGGCTTCTTGTTCTTCCTTTCCCAGCTATGCTTTCATTTTTCCCAACAATATAATTCCTTTTTATTTTATATTACTTCAAGAAGGCGGTGTCAGACACCAAATAATAGAGAGGGAAAAAAGGCATCAGTAAGTCTACGGGGTTGAGTATAATGTTTGCGCTCACACGGCACAAGGTCTTTCTCATCGGCACAGTGGCGGTGGTTGCGCTGCTGGCGCTGGGAGTCAGCTACCGGTACGTGAGCGTTGGATCCATCGGATTTGGCACCGGAGGCGGAGGGGATAGCGAATCAAACCAGACGGGGCCACCAGCATCCACTTTGTCTTCAGCTCCAGAACCAGTTCCAGAACCAGTTCCAGAACCAGAGCCCGAGATCCCACTGGTGCCGCCAGCAGAGATGCTGTACAAGCTGAAGCCAGTGCGCGAGGCGGCCGAGAACATCACATCGACGGTGTTCATGTTCCGGGGCGACTTCAGCAGCGACTACTACGACATCTTCACGCTGCACAAGCGGGCAACCCGGTACTGCGACAAGGACACCACAGTCGACGGGTGCGACGTCAAGTTGCCGAGGAACTACAAGTGGTGGACGCTGTCGTCCAAGCTGGTGGATGCGCTGGAGGTCATGTGCAAGGCGCCGGAGAAGACCGATTTCTATGTCAAGATCGACGATGATCTGATCATGTCTGAGCGGAAGCTCGATGAGGTCATTCGTCGGATGGCTGCCACCGATTGCCAGGTTGCCGGCGGCATTGCGGCGGACCACGGGTACTACTGGCCCGTGGGCCAGGTGTACATCTTCACGCGCGCCATTCTTGAGCGGCTGTGTCTCCTGTATCCGATTACCGGGGAGCTGCATTCCAGCGAGGACATTACGTTTGGGCGGCTGCTTAATTCCTCGGACACCGGCATGTTCTGCAACCTGGATAGGCCGCGGAACCACTGGCACAAGGACTACAAGGACAGAAGGGTGCGGATCAGCCACTTTACGCAGCACAACGAGTGAAAGTAGTTTCCTGGTGGTAATCATAACCTGCTCTGGTGCATGATGTCCATAGATATAGAGTATATTTAAATAATATGTGAGAATAATAAAATGCCGCATCCTTTTTTTTTATTTTTCTTATGTTACTGGTTATTTAATTAATCACTTTCCAGTAAACAAGCAGGCCATGTCGAAAATAACGTAGATGCAGGCGAGACACCCGCCGAGGATGGGGAAGACCTTCTGCTTGAGATGGTCGGAGTCGCTGCCCGGCAAGCGCATGACAACGAGGAAAAGCGGGTCCTGCAGCGTGACGAACGAGGCAATCAGGATAAACAGCGTGCGGTTGAACACGTTGTATCCGTTGCGGATGCCGACTGGAATAACGGTGTGCAGAAACAGAATATAGTGGATGACTGTTAGGCTGATGACCACAACCAGGCCAAAACGGCCCGCCGCATGCACCTGGTTAAGCGTGCTGTTGCTGTTTGGATTGTTGACGTATTCGCTGGAACCGCTGCTTCCTGGATACAGGTAGTAGTCGTGGTAGTAGCCGAGTGCCACGCAGAGAAACGTGGCGGATGCCACGTAGAGCACGATTCTGACGGTGTTTAGGAGATTGAGATTGACCTCGACCATGCTGGAAAAAAATGGTATTTTTACCCGCTCTTTTATTATCAGTAAATGTTGCTACAATACGAAGAGGATTGGAAATTAATGGTAAATAATATATATAACCAGGAAATGTAAAAAGTAGTAAAACAGAAAAGCCTGGAGAAAAGACCCTGGTGCAGGGTATAGGAGCAGTAGAGATGTAGGCAATAGTTTGCTCGGCTAAAGGGTAAACAGGGGGTTTAGGACATCTCCTTTCTGACATTGTAGCTTGTGCTTTTGAACAAACAAAACCAAAAAGTTAATACAGCTTGTCATCATATGCGTCTTCTTTATCTCGTAATGCAGAAAGGGGGCTAAAAGGGTGGATAGCGCATTTTAAAAAAGACAAGCAAGGAGAGAAAGTGGTATTCGCAAAAGAAAAACGTAAAAAGAAGAAGAAAAAGCATAACTTAACTGACTAAGTAGAGTAAATAAATAAACGAGGAATTCACAGGAGAATGGCAATAATAATAATAGTGTAGGGGTGGGGGGCATCGTTATTTAACAAGAGAGCGCAGAATCGGCGAAATCGGCAGGCGCATCGTCATCGTCATCGTCGTCATCGTCGTAATCGGCATCGGGCAGCCAGGCGCTCTCGTCCTCCTTGTCGGCGTACTCCTGCTCGAGATGCGTGTCGTGCAGCCTGCGCGAGAGGCGGCGGATGTGGGCGCGCGTGAGGTTGTCATTAGAGAAGCGGTGGTGCAGCGACTGGCGGCTGTCGAACGAGGAAGGCACCGACGACATGTCGGACTCGGCGGATGTTGTGTGGCGCGAGCTGTTGTGCGGATCCTCGGGAACGTCCAGAAGCGACTGCTGCTCGACTGCGTCGCTGGCTGTGCGCTGCCGCCCGTGCTGGTGCCGGCGGCTCATGTTCTGCGGGTTCTGCGGGTTCTGCTGGTTCTGGTTCTGCGGGTCCTGCTGCGGCATCGCGTGGAGCGAGGGCGGCGACCGCCTCAGCGCCACGTCGGTCAGCATCGCAAGCGACGACGGAGGCCGCGACTGCGGCTGCGGCTGCGGCTGCGGCTGCGCGTGGTCGAACGACTCGATTGGCGGGAGCCGAACCGGGCCGGCGCCGCGCATGAACGGGAGCGGCGGCAGCGCGTGGTGGTAGGCGGGAGGCTGCGAGTATTGCAGCGGCGGTCTGCTGCTGCTGCTGGTGGCGGCGGCGGAGGAAGCCGGCGGAAGCTGCGCCGGGTGGTGGTGGTGGTAGTGCTGGCGATGCACCGTGGCAAGCGTGTTGAATGCCGCCGTCAGCCCCATTGTCGGCGTCTCTGGCTGCTGGTGATGCTGCTGGTGGAATGCGCCGCCGCCGTGTTGCGGAAACGCCGCGCGCCGGTGCTGCACCAGCGGCGTGTCGGATCCGCTGCCGCTGCCGCTGCTGCCGCTGTCGCTGCTTCTGCCGGCGCCGGCGCCAGCTCCGTCGTCGTCGCCGCCATCGTCGGCCGCCGGATCGGCGTGGAGAATCGCAATGGCGCCGGGCCCCAGGATCTGCGGCGGCCGCGGTCTGTGCGGTCTGCGCGGTCTGCCATGCGCGGTCTCCGCCGCAGCCCGCCTCCCAATTCCGACGCCAATTCCGACGCCGCTGCCGCTCCTCCGAGAGCCCGGCGGCGGCGGCGGCGGCGCAGTGGATGTCGTGTTCGTCGTGTTCGTATTCGTTGTAGTCTCCGTCAGCGACGACGTGGCATTGCTCTGCGAATCGTCGTCATGCGACGTGTTCCGTTTCCGCTTCTTGTACGGCCCGCGCTTGATTCCCTTCTTCCGGGGCTTCCGCTTGGAGTCCACGCATGTGTCCGCCATGTTGTATTTGACGCATCGCTGGCATGGCCGCCCCGAGTCGCATCGCTTGCAGGCGCGCTGGCAGTTGTTGCACGCATTCTTCACCTGCGCCCGCTTGGCCTTGCCCTGCCATTGCTGCTGCTGCTGCTGCTCTGCAGGCGTGTCCGGCGGGGATCGTCCCTCTTCCGATACCGGTACCGATGCCATTCTTTTTTGGCTTTTTACTTTTTTGTTGCTATAAATAGTATTATTAGTATTAGTATTAGAATTGATTTTAATTATTTCTTGCACTTCTCCCTCCCCAAAAATATTAATATACGAATATACGAAAGTAAAGTGAAAAAAGGCGAAAACCCCCCACGAGGAGACGAAAAAGGGGGAACGGATGGGGAGGGGGGAAAAGGGGGTTTGCTGCTTTGCTTTTGCTGGGCTGTGGGTGCTACTGAGAATAATAAAGTACATAAAAAAAAGAAGCGGAACATTGGAAGAAGAAATACCAAAAAAGGATGGAATCGAATCGAATGGGATGATGGGCTCCTTTTTTTCCTGTCTTTCGTTGTTTTATCGTCAATGTTCTGGGCCTCTCTTCCTTATTGTCTTTGCGAAAAAAGGCCCAAATTCGTTTTTTTATTGGGTCGATTAGTACGGGTAACCCATCGAAATTGTCTTTGTCTTTTTTTTATTTTGCTTAATTGGCTGGAATGGCGTTTCTGTTGCTCACACCCTTTTTTCCCACTTTTACTCCCCCCATCAGAAAAAGGAAAAAAACAAACTTTTTTCCTTCTTCTCACTCGCCTCCATTCCAGAACCCAGCAAGCAGTGAGTGTTGTTTTTGCCTTTTTCACCCTTACTTTCTGTTGTTGCTCTTTTCCCTTTTCTTTCCAATGAATGTGCAGCGGAGCCCGCAGCTGGGATTGGGCGGGGTTTTTTTCTTCTCGCTTGTTTATATTTTGATTTCCTTCTTTTTGTGATGAACCTTGGTACTTTTTTATGTCAGAATCTTCGTGCATTGGATGCGTGACCCTGGCCGATCATCTGCAGATCATGTGATTGTGGTTCTGATCTGATCTGAAGCTTTTGATCCTGGCCGGCCCCCAGATCAAGGGTTTTTTTGGGTGTATGCAAAGAAAAGGTTTTTTTTTATTTTCATCAAGCAGCGTTTACGATATTGACATTTTACTTTTTTTTTATACCTTTTTCTCTTTCTGCTGCTAAACCTTTTTCTCTATAAACATATTTCCTTCTAAATCAGCGGGTGGGTTTTCTATTTGTCTCCTAAACCATGGCCGAGATTGTCCAGTACCATCTGGAGCAGATGGTCCCCGAGCTCGAGGACCTCGAGCGGAAGGGCCTGTTCAGCAAACAGGAGCTGCGCGCATTAGTGAAGAAGCGCACGAAATTCGAGTACTCGCTGAAGAGGCGTCGTGCGGCGGTGGGCGATTTCCTCAGGTACGTCGAGTACGAAGCAAACGTCAATGCGTTGCGGAGGGAGCGGAAGCGGCGGCTCCGCCCGGCGGCAGGCAGCAGCGGCAAGAAGAAGAGCGCGACGACAACGGTGTCCGATTACTCGATTGATCAGCGGATCATCTCGATCTTCGAGCGCGCGGTTGTGCGGCACAGCGAGGATAAGCGGCTGTGGATCCAGTTCATTGCGTTTGTCAGGGGGCTTGGAGCTGGTAGCAGCAGTGGGGATGATGCGGATGCTGGTGGCGGGTACTCGCGTCTGTTGTCCAGGCTGTATGGCCGCGCGATTGCTGCCCATCCGCGTGATCCGAAGATGTGGATCATGGCTGCGGATTACCAGCTCAGCGACACGGCCAACGACGCGGCGGCTAGGGCCCTGATGCAGCGGGCGCTGCGGGTCAACCCGGAGAGCAGGGAGCTGTGGGCCGAGTACCTGAGGCTTGAGCTTCTGCTTGTGGACAAGATACGGACCAGACGCCGTGTGCTTGGCATTGACGGCGAAGCAAAGAAGGAGGAGGAGGAGGAGGAAGGAGATGCTGGGTTTATTGATCTGCCCGCGCTCGATGGGAATGAGAGGGAGGAGAGTGGAAAGCCCGATGGCGGCGACTCCTCTATTGCAACGGTGCTGGCCGAGATCGAGGAGCGCATCGAGACCAAGGCGCTGCTGAAGCTTGACTCGGAGTCGGCGGAGCTCACGGACGAGCAGAAGGCGGCAATGGCAACCGCTGCCAATCCGTATCTCCAGGGCGTTGTTGCTCGCATCGTGTACGACCAGGCGGTAGCCGCCGTTCCCGACGACCTTGAGTTCCGCAAGGAGCTGGCGGCCATTGTTGCTCGGTTTGACGGAATGGAACCGCTGCACGCCCATGCGGTACAGACCGTCTCCCGCGACTTTGCTAACAGCCCGCCAGCAATCGCGTATCTCTGCACCGCTGGGCTTCTGGGCGTGTCGCTGGACTCGCCTGCGCTGGTCGATGCGCTGCAGACGGCGGTGGCTGCGTTCCAGGAAAACTTGGAGCGGATTGCTGGTAATGCCGCCGCTGGCGTTGATGTTGATGTGCCGGGCGTGTGGGCGGAGTACATCCGGTTCCTGACTCACTGGCACGAAACGTGCGCCGGGTCGCCATCGTCCCAGGCAATGTCCAGCCTGGCATCGTACTTTGCTTTGCTTCTTAAGCGCGCATGCGCCGCGGTGTGCGAGGACAAGGATGCGCGGATGAGCAGCGAGGTTGCGGTGCTCCTGCTTGACGGCAACGCGGTGGGCGATAATGGTGGCGACGACGCAACGGTGCGCTGGCTTGAGGATGCCACCGCACGGTTCCCGCAGTCTGTTGAGCTCTGGATCCGCCGGATGGCCGCGCTCATCAAGGAGAGCAATGGTGCCAATGGCGATGCGCAGAGAAGGGCAACGGACCGCGTGTTCGAGACGCAGGCGCTCTCGGTCTGCGCAGACTCGCAGCGGCTCTGGAGTCTCTGGCTGGACTGGACCGAGGAGCTGCACGGGAGCGGAGTGGTTTCGGACCAGGAGGTGCAGAGCCGGTACCGGGGCGCCTTCATCCAGACCGCCAAGCTGCCGTCGGAATACGCGGGACTCAAGGAGGAGCTGCAGACCAGGTTTGTCGGCTGGGCGCACCGCACCGGCGGACTCGAGGCCATGCGCGCTGCGTACGGCACGGTTTCGCGCCAGGCGTACCCGACGCTCGGGTTCTACAAGCGGTGTCTGGAGCTGGAGTCGGATCCGAAGCACCTGGTTGTGCTGCACGAGTATGCGTGTCGCGTGCGCGAGTCCGACATGGAGCCCTGGCTCGCGTATCTCCGGCATCTGGTTACGCAGCAGAGGAAGCTGGAGGACGCAGCCTCGGTGTTTTGGCGCGCATCAAGGGCGCTTGCCACCGACGACGATAGAGCTGTCTTTGACTCAAGGTACCAGGCCCTCTTGTACTAAATTTCATCTGCCTCAAAACGATAATAACAAAATCTGAACACACTATATCCTTTGTTATGTCCCTCCCCATAAGACAGACAGACATAACCGCGCCAATAGAACGCTTTATTAAAGAGCCAAAAGGCCAAAGACAACGCCCAAAAAGGCGCTGTCAAAGACGAAGCTGCAGATCGGGCACATAAAGCACACATCCCGCCCATTCAATCGCTCACTCACTCGCTCACTCGCTACCAAAGCCCAAACAAACGCTACTGCCGCCCCGGCCACGATGATCTCAGGATTTGCGCATCTGTGGCTGATCGACTGCGCATCGGTTCCCGCGCCCACCGTTCTCCACGGCCAAACAATCGGGCCGCCGCCGCCGCCGCCGCCGTCTTCGCGGAAAGCAGAAAAGGAGTCAGAAACAGAAGCCGAGGCTGCAGGGTGGTTCCAGGGCCATCTGCTGGCATCCTCCGCAGGAAGCCAGCAAGAGCAGTACTCGGTGGTGGGCGTTCCCTCGATGCAGAAGCCAGAACTCCACGGCTGCATGATCGGCGAGCACAGCAGGCCAGCGTTCTACGACATCTATTTTTGCCAAAGCAGCAAAGAACCACCTGCATCCGCGGTTGCCTTTAGCGCTTTGGGCGTGGAAAGACGCTGCGGGTCGGGCGATGCAATGGAGCTTGAGTTCCCGCCGCCCAGCGCGGTTGGAGAAGGAGGAGAGTTGCCTTCGGTATCGGCATCGGTACCGCTGTCGTCGCTGGAAAGGCTGCGCTTTTCCACGACGCGGATGATCGCCGGGGAACGTGCCCGGGCGCATCTGGAAAAGTACGCGCCTGCCGCTTTGCAGCTGTACAGCCGTCCTCAGCGATCGGCTTCTCCTGCTTCTTCTTCTTCTGGTGCGGATAGCCCTGCTGGGCGCGACAGTGCCGTCGTTTGTCTGGGCGCCATGATGCTTGTAAGCAGATAAATAGATGGCCTGCGGCCGGCCTGGCGCATCTGCCACACTTATCTGGCGCCATATCACCCATTCCCTCTCTCCACACGAAAAGCAAGGCAAGCAGGCAAGCAATTTGAACATCCCTGAATACTATGAACACCCATTCCGCCGACGAGTGCGACCGCGAGTGCACATGCAGCCTCTGCCGCAGCCCCAGCACCGTGCTAGCCGGCGGCCTCAAACGAGTGGTAGCTGGGAAACACGAAATCCTCATCGATCGCGCGGCGCAGCTGCTCGGTGATAAAGCGCTCCAGCTTCTCGACGTTCTTCAGCACATGCTGGTCGGCATCGCCAATCTCCGTGCGGATCGCGAAATCGTCGAGCAGGCTAGTTCTAGGCGGCAGCGGCTCGAGAAAACACAAGTTCACTCGGTCCTGCAGGTACGCTAGCACCGCTAGCGCCGAGAACTCGATCTTTGTTATGTGCAGCGTGACCGGGAGGCTGACGAACTGCTGCGCCAGGTAGTTTAGCTGCAACTCTGTCTTGAGGACTATCGCCATGTCCCCGCAGTACTCCACTTTGGCGAGAAGCTGCATGTCGTCCTCGCTTGCGCTTGGCGGCAACTGCGAACCACGGCCACCGCCGCTACTACCACTAGCAGCTGCATCATCATCATCATCATCTTCTTCTTCCTCCGTCGCCATGTAGAACTCTGGAAACGGCTCGGTCAGGTCCACTATCTCTAGGTTCGGCGCCACGCTTCCAAAGTCCAGGCTCTCTACTCTGATGTCGCCGAGAAACGGTGGTCGGTCGTCCAGGCTGCTGAAAAACCGGTTGATCTGCGACTGCACGGACTGCGCTACCTTCTTGTCCAGCTTTTCCCAGTAGATGACAAACGACATGGCCGGAGGCTTGAATAATATACACAGTCTGGTAAAAAAAAAGTAAATAATAAAGCAGTGGATTCTAGAAGTTTGCCACGCAAATGGGCGATTAATTAATTGGTTGCAGAAGCAGTTGGCACATCTGCAATCCATGTGTTTGTGGGAGCCGGTCATATGGCAGTTTGACGGGTATTGTACTTTATTTCATTCATCTGTTTTCTTCACAACAATGCGTTAAAAGACTCTTGCTTCTTTGTTTTGGATTCACATGGGCGTCAGAACAATTCGACCATTCCGAACACGTCTTCTCTTTTTTTCTTCCAACCCGATTCGATACAGATACAAGAGCAAGTGTGGAAAAGTGCTTGCCAAATGTTAGTATTTCAGGGGATTCTCCTTCCGGCCCTCCTCTACTTGGCTTCTATTTAGCGAGAAACAAAACTTTTAATTATTTTCATCCGAAACAAACCGGAATACCAACTAGATGGTTCTAGTATTCACAGCATACCTTTTTTTCCTTCTTCTGGGCGTAGTTCTTGCACATTCCCAGACATGCAATATCGGGGGGTGAATGGCGTTCTGGGCAAGGATTTCCAGTACTAGAGTAGCCAGCAACCAGGGGGTGGTCCGTGCACGGTGTAGATAGCGGCACTGTCCACCCAGGGCGACAAGGACGCTTGGTCCAAGGTATTTGAGAAGGGAGATACGGTGCTGAACAAAGAAAAAAAAAGTGGTGCACGATCAAGCTGATTGATAAACCCGGGGGGGATATTCTTAACGTAACCGTTCCCAGGAACATCCCGAGCGGCGACTATCTTGTCCGCTCGGAAAGTCGGTGCACTGCATCCAACTCCTGTCGAAGGCGCCACGCAGTTATATCCTAACTGCTTTACTGCCACCCGTTGCCAGCGGCGCAGCGACCACGCTGCCGAGGCTTTATCCCGATCCCCGGGAAGCTACGGATACGGCGGGCCCTGGCGTGTTGCTTTTCGCGTGCCCACGATCCGACAAACTACACGATACCTGGTCCGGCCGTTGTTCACGGACGGTGGGGATCCAGCATAGAGCAATTTGTAGCCAGCATTTTTTTTGCATTCTCATATTTTCATCGAATATAATATGTAGTTTTCTGATACTTATAACAACAGGTTGGAGATAATGGTTGTTTTTCTCTGCTGCTGCTGATTACAATCGTCTCTTTGTGATGTATCATTTTCCCGCTCCCACCGCCAACACCTTCCAGCCGGATGTTGCTAATAGAAGACTCCATATATAAGGAATCGGATGGCAGGCCAGGTGAGGATTGCTATTATCGAGAACACATCACACGCCCCCCGCTATCCCAACACCACCCACGGTTCGATTGAAGTCATCTAAAGAATAATGAGCGCGCCACAGAACAACTAGCCGAAGACGGTCGTGCCAAAGAGTGGCTCGTGGGATCTCAGACAGATCTACAAGGACTCGGCAAAGTAGCCCCGTCCGCCAGAGGAAGCTGGAGCAATAAAATAAAGAGAGGGGGTTTCCAATATTTTCGATTTGAAATTACAATAAACACAATGATGCTCACAAAATACACACGCTGACACTCCACAGCCACAATCTACTCGGCAGCCTTCGGCTACCCCGGAATAAAAGGAGACAACTACGAGCTGCAGCTGCTCTGCAGACCCTGGCCCCACTTTGGAACCGGGCCCCCGTAGGCCACCTCGCTCTTCAGGTGGTCGGGCAGAGCATCGCAGAAGGCATATGTCGTGATCAGATCGAGAACGCGATCAACGGAGCCCTCGTCGCCGCCGGCAGCACGGCCGATGACGTCCTGCGCGACCCAGTTGCGCAGAATAAAGCGCGGATTCGTCCGGCGCATACGCGCTGCAATGTCCCGGGCATCCTCAGGCGAAAGGGCGCCATTTGCATCGTCAAGCAGACGCGGCCTGTACACGTCGGTTAGAAATGCGCGCATTTCCTCCTTCCATGCGGTGTCGTTGCTGCCGCTCTCTGCGACAGCCATAATGCGATCGACAATCTTGTCAATGGCCTCGGACTCGGCGTCGCGCGCAAGCAGTTCGGGCACATCGCAAAGAGTCCGCATTGTCAGCGTGTAGTCGGCGCCCACGCGCTCCATCAGCGCCAGGAGCGGCTCGATGACGGCCTCGTGGTCGGTTTCCTTGGCGACGTTATAGAGACCAAGCTTGTGGCACATAAGGGCCGCGTAGGTGCGCCTGTACTCGCCAGCATAGGCGCTGAGGACCTCGGCAACAGTGTCGGCGCAGTCTATCAGCTTGGCGAATGGAGTGGCCAGGCGGAGCAGATTCCACAGCGCCACGCGCGGCTGCTCGGCGAACGCGTAGCGGCCCGCGTAGTCGGATGCGTTGCAGACGAACTGCGGGTCGTAGGCGTCCATGAAGGCGAAGGGCCCGTAGTCGATGGTCAGTCCCAGAACAGACATGTTGTCGGTGTTCATCACTACGTGGCAGAAGCCGACCGCCTGCCACTGCGCAACGGTGCGCGCCGTGCGGAGCGTGACCTCGCGGAACAGCTGCGTGTATCGGGCAGCGGCAGAGGCGCCGGCGATGTGCGGGAAGCTGTGCGCCAGCACATAGTCGGCCAGACGCTGGCAGGCGGCATGGTCGCCGCGCGACGCCGGCAGCTCGAACGAGCCGAACCGCACCCACGACGGCGCGAGCCGGGCAACCACGGCGCCGAGCTCCGGCTCCTCGCGCTGCACCTCGGTGTCGGTGAATACAAGGGAGAGCGACCGCGACGACGGGATGCCCAGCGCATGCATGTTCTCGGCTGCCAGGTACTCGCGGATGCTGGAGCGCCGCACGGCCAGCCCGTCGCCGAACCGCGAGTACTGCGTGCGGCCGGCGCCCTTCAGCTGCACCTCCCAGCTCCTCCCGTTTGAAACTGCCTCGCCCAGATTGATCGCTCGGCCGTCGCCCAGCTGCCCGGCCCACGCGCCGAACTGGTGGCCGCCGTAGCACTGCGCCCACGGCCGCGGCATTCCGCGAAACAGCGGCTCGTTCCCGCTCAGCACCGCCGCTGCTGCCTCGCGGTCCCCCCAGAGCGTGTCTGCCGAAAGGCCGATTAGCCTTGCGCCGGCCCTGCTTACTCCGACAAGCCGCGGATTCTTGTGCGTGGCGGGTTGCGCATAGCTCCAGAGAACGCCCTCGTGGTCGGCTAGCCTTTGCGCAAAGGAGTCTGTCCACCGAAGCGCAGAGCTCCGCCAGTCCAGGGGCTTTGCTGCAAAGGTCATTGTCGGATTCGGCTGATTTTACAAAATAGAGTACAACAGGAGTGTGAGAGAGAAAGTAAAGTAAAAAGAGGGAGAAAAGGCGATCAAGAAGCGGAAGAGAACAGGACAATCTGGTGCTTTTTTTTCGCTCTTGTATGCGTTTTGGTTTTTCATTTCTCTCTTCCGCGATATTAAAGCATTAATAACACTCTTTCGTTGAGTATATGCTAGTACCACCCGCCCTTCTTTCCCTTCTCCAATGCAGCTCGCAGCAGACGACAGTGCCCGGGTCGCCGTCATCACAGGCGCCAACAGCGGCGTTGGGCTTGCAATAGCGCAGAATCTCATTACAAATTGCGCCTCGCGCTTCGTCGTCGTTCTCGCCTGCAGAAGCACAAAGCGCGCAGAGGCAGCGCGCGCCGCACTGCTGGCGCAGGCGCCGGGCAGCACAATCCACATCGTCGAGCTGGACACGAGCAGCGCGTTCTCGGTGCAGCAGGCGGCGGCCGCGCTCGGCAAGCTCGTCCGCCGCATCGATCTGCTGTTCTGCAATGCCGGCGCCATGGCCATCGAGTCGCTGGATGTCGCGGCGATAGTCAGCGGATTGCTGACGCATCCGGTTGCGTTCTTCGAGTCGTCTGAGGCGCTGGTGCAGCGGCGCGGCGCGATTACAGACGATGGATTGGGCCTGACGTTCCAGACCAACGTGTTTGGCCACTACATGCTCATCGACAGACTGGTTCCGCTGATGCAGCGTGGCAGCAGCAGCCAGAATGGCGCATCGCGTGTCATCTGGACCGGCTCCGCGGCCTCGCGTCTGGACTTCGCCTGCGCCGACTACCAGCACATCCACGGGGCCAAGCCGTACGAGTCCTCCAAGTTCATCGTTGATCAGATCGCGGTTCCGCTGGATCAAAGGCTGCGACGGGTCTCGCGTGGCCGCATCCGATGCTACGTGGCCGAGCCGGGCAACGTGTGCACCAGCTTCCTGGCCGGCCTCGGCAGCCCGATGTTCCAGGCCCTCGTTGTTGTTGCCTTCTACGTTATCCGCTTCCTGCTTGGCCAGCGCCGCTTCACCATCACGTCCGAGGCCGCGTGTGTTGCCTGCTGCTACATCGCGCTGGCTTCTGAGGAGGAGCTGGATCCGCGCACAAAGTACCACAGCTACGCTACTCGCCTCGGGAGCCCGTATGTCGGCAGGCAGCCCCTGTCTTACAGCGAATCCACGGGCGCGTTTCTTATCGGCCGGCTGGACACTCTGATGGGCCGCTTTGATGGCAAATGAGCTTTTGGCGGGTGGGGGAAAATACATACTAATAAAGACAAGCTGCCAAGAGAAAATCAGATTCCAGGAAACTGGCGCTACTGCTACTAGGTTTCATCTACTGGGCGAAAAATACAGACTGCGTTATGTCGCCGACTATCTGGACGTTCCGAGGAATGGCCGGCGGCTGCGCGGAGGAAGAGGAGAAGGCAGCGGCGCCGCTATGCGCAACCAGAACCACGGGCGAATGGAGAACCATCGCCAGCCGGCACGCCACATCCATGTTAGTGTCGATGTGTCCGGCATACGAGTGGGAGGCAGCGCCGCCGGCGCACGGCGGCCTCAGCGTCAGGAGGTGGCGGACCAGATGCTGCTTGCCTTCCTCCGTCTGGCAGAACAGCACGTTTGCGCGCGGAATGGCGCCGGTTTCCGCTGGCGAGCCGAGCGATGCCGGCGCCTTGAGGATCGATGAGACCGCCGACGACGGGAGCTCGCTGGGCGGAATCTCGCCGTCGTCATCGCTGGTGGTCGGTGACGATGGCGCCGTGCTGCGCGCCTTTTCAACCCAAACCACGCTGCCACTACCGCTGCCGCCGTCGCCCTCTCCTAGACCAAGCGGGTACCCGTATTGCTGCTGCTGCTGCTGTGTGGTTGTGGCGGGTATTATTCTGTGGTGCCCAAGCAGCTCCAGCACTCTGGTCTTCTGCTCCTCCTCGCTATCCACGACAACAACCAGAACAACGTTGTACTTCAGCGCAAGCCGTCTGACTATGGACACCGCATCCTCGTGCACCTGTTCCATATCGCCAGACAGCAGGATGCCCCGGGCACTTATCGCCAGGTACGGCCTGCCTGTTGCTGCTGCCGATATCGTGCGGTGGTGGTGCTGTAGACTACCAGAATCTGTTGGCGGCTGGTGTACCGTATCCGTATCGCCGGTAAACAGCAGTGGCGGCTGTCCGGGCGGATCCTGGTCGCCGGCGTCGGCAGCTGTGGCTTCCTTGTATATCTCGTAAAGAACGTATCCGACCACGCTCACCAGGCCTGCCGAGGCAAGCAGCGCTGCCACCGCCGAGCCTCGCCGGTTTGTGCATTTCCAAAACCGGGGCATACTTATTAAAGAAACCACTCCTTTCCCTTTTTGAAAAGCCTAAAGGAGAAGCAGAAAAAAGTGGGGGGCGGGGGATAAAGAAAAGAACTTGGTTAAAGAAAACAAAGAAGAAACAAACCAAAGAGAAGCTTTATTTCTAGCAAGTGTTTGCAGAACTGGTTGTTCATGTGAAAAATGACAAACCAGGAAAAAAAGGAGACATTAAAAGAAGAGCTGGTGCTTTTTTTTCCCCTCTGCTGTTTGCATAAAGCAGGGTGATCAAATCACGGCGATTAACGGGAGAATTCTACTGCGATCGCTTGCATGGCCAATTTCTTCCATCTATGCATAAAGAAATATGAATAACCACATGAAAAACGAACCCTCAATGCGAGTGTGTGGGAATTAGTAATGGCTGGCTGTCTCTCTTCATTGTTCATCTACAGAGCCAAGCCGTGTCTATTCATAGCACACGTGTCTATCTTTGGCCATGAACAGATTAAAAGCCCGTAATAGGAATGGGAGTAGGAGTTGGAATGGGAATTGGAATGGGGGATACCACACATCCAAACGGAAACGGATTCGCCTCTACAGTATAATGGAAATATAGTGAAGGGGAGAAGGAATGTGGATATCTTGATGTAAGTGAAAAAGAAGCAATGAAATAAAGACCACACACACACTGCCATGCTGGACTTTGCCCGTCTTTGTAATCGATTGTGCAAAGGAAAAAGACGAAAAAGAACTAAATGAAATAATTAGAGTAAAGGAAGGTGGAATGAATAAAGAAAAATTGTGTCATACCCAACCGTTTTTTTACTTTTTGCTTCTTTTTCTCCCTTTCCTCATTATTTCTCCTCTCCCCACCCCACATTACCACTACATTGTTAATTATCTTTTACACATTTTCTTATTATATATTACTTTTTGAAAAAAAAAAGAGTAGACGAGAAAGAAAGAGAGAGTGAGAGAGAGAAATAAAGAGTAAAGTACTAGTACTGATAAAATAGGTAAATGCCAGGAGGAAAAAGCAGACAAACTAGTAAAAGCTGGAGATGTTCATCCAGCATGCCGTTAAGATTGTGGACGGACAAGGAGAACCAGGCGTTCTTCAACAGTTTTGTCAAAAGCCTGAGCATCACAAAGAGCGCAGGATTCCGACTGACCCGCGGAGTCCTTGACATGTCGGCGCTGGAGATAATAATCAAGGGGCTGGAGAACAACGACTACGACTGGCTGCTGATGGATGAGCTCGAGATGGAGTATCCGCAGGGCAGCTGGTGGGAGATGGTGTGGCACCTGGCGGAGCTGCAAAACAAGCTGGGCGCACACACCATTTACGAAATCAACTACAAGACAATCAAGGCAATAGAGAACCTTGTTATTCCGCTCAACGCAATGTTCCAGGGCCACCAGGTGAACACGCAGTTTCTCCTGGGGCTGCACTCAAAGTCATACCATCCGCTGACGGCGGCCGTTTTTAGATACACCGACAAGTCAAACACATACAGCGACAAGAAGCGCACTTTTATCGACTGCTTCATGCAGGCAATGGTTAGCCAGCATGGGGCGCGCATGGTTTCGTTCTTGCAGATATGCAAAGAAAACATAATCAGGCTCTCTAGCCCGAGAAACGTGGTGGATGACCTGGTTGTGGCAATGAATCGGATGTCACTAGAAGCGTAGCAGAAGTGGTGAGAAAAATGAAATAAAGTCAGATGGAAGAAAAGGCGGATACAAAACGAGTAAATGTATTATTAAGAAAGCATGTGATATTGTGCTCATGTTAGCTTTTCATTCATCATCTAGTAAATGACAAAATAGAAGGAAAGAAATAAAAACCGAGTTGCTGCGGGATAAGAAAAAAAAACTAGTCTGTATTGATATTACCATTTTTATGTTATGTTATGTTATGTTTTTTTTTTTTCTGTTTTCTTTCTGCTCGCTAGATGCGTGAGAAAAAATAATAAAAGTTGTTTATATAGATCATGACCCGAATTTAATATAGTATACCCGATATCCTTGTCAAGTGAATGAAAGACAAAAAGGCATATCGACGGATACAATTAGAATAATTTGACATTTTCAGCCGAATGAATGCGTTTGTGACAATAGGTGGAATAAAGTTGGTTATCGGTTGATATGACATAACCGGCAGACGCAGAACACATGTTACATTAACGAGAAAAGGAAAAAAGAGAACAATGACATATGTAATATAACGAATAATGGAAAAATGGATATATGCAGAATATATGACACGACATGTGGACAGCAGTGAACAAAATAAAGCAAAAAATAAAAAATGAATCTAGTCCCCCCAGTCCCTCAAACACATGTATACTATTCCATATATTGCGCCATAGATAAATAAGAAGTGGCTAGGGTAAGATAAGCCATCCATCCTGTGGGTACATACATGACCAGAATAATAATAATAACAATAATGGCACAGACATGGCAGATGGATAGAAAAAAGGAAGAGAAAAGATAGACTGGCAGATGGACGAACCGACTGACTTTTTAAAAAAAAGCAAGCGAGTCTAGGTGTCAGAATTGTATATAAACGGGTAGAGGACATCTGGGTAGCAGAAAAATAGGTTTTATATTTATATGTTAGAGTTCTTTCACAACACGCTAAACAAGTAAGCAAACAAACAACAGCAAAAAGCGCACTTTTATTTAAATCCCCAACACCAGAATCCCCTTTCTTCATCTCCACAATCTCCCCCTTTTGCGTCCAAAAGATGAGAATTGGAATGTCCCTATGGCTGCTGGCAGCAACGGCCAGTGTGTCGCAAGCGTTTGTGGCCGACAAGGCGGAAAGCGACAAGTCGGCATCCGGCATCAAGACATTTGCGCCGTATCTCAAGCACCGTACAGGGCTGACTGTGTACGAGACGCCGGTAGCGGTGAAAACAAGCACCGAGACGCCAACAGCAGTAGGGTCGTTTGCAGGGCCTCCGCAGAGAGACCAGACGCTGCAGGGCCTGACGGCCGTAGCAACGGCGTATCTGAGCAGCAAGCATGGAATCGACGCCGAGTCTGTGCGCATCACAGATGCGTACACAGACAAGGCAACGGGAATAACGCACGTGTACGCGCGGCAGACTGCGCCCAACGGAAAGAGCGTAGTCAACGGCGTGGCCAACATCAATATCAACGCAGCAGGCGAGGTGATATCGTCCAGCAACTCGTTTGCTCCGGCGTCGGCGCTTCCGCAGGCGACCAGTGCAAGGTCGATTGAGACGCGCGCCGACGCCGAAGCATCGCTGCGCGCAGCATTCAGCGCGCTGGCCAGCTACGTCAAGACGCCGGTGGATGCCACGCTGGGCGGCGCATCGGTGGGCGCGACAGCCGATGCCGACGCTGGAACCGGCGGGCCGGTGTTTGCTATCAGCGGACTTCCGGAGAATGTCGCAGCGCAGGGCATGGCGTCGGCGGCGCAGGCGCTGCTGCAGCGCGAGGACGGGACTGTTGTGCCGGTGTGGCAGATTGTGCTGCGCCAGGGCGGCGATGCGTGGTGGAGCGCTCACGTGAACTCTGGCTCTGGCAGCGTCGAGGCCATCAACAACTGGGTGTCGTCGGCGGCAGCGCCGGCAGAAGATCCGATCAGCACCGGCGCTGATCAGACAGCTGCCAACAACCAAACCGCCACCAGCGGCTCAAGCGAGTCGTTCCGCGTGTTTCCGCGCACAGTCAACACGCCGGACGACGGGAGCCGCACAGTGGTGAAGAACCCGGCGGACACGACGGCGAGCCGCAACGGCTGGGTGAGCAGCGGAACGACGACTGGCAACAACGTGTGGGCGCAGAACAACCCAAGCGGCGGGTATGCGTGGAAGAACAACCACCGGCCAAACAGCTCGGGCGGCACATTCGACTTTGCGCTGGATCTGACCAAGAATCCGAGCGCCTACGTCGATGCCGCCATCACGCAGCTGTTCTACACAGTCAACACAATGCACGATCTGTCGTATCTGTACGGCTTTGACGAGGCAGCCGGCAACTTCCAGGACGTCAACTACAGCGGCAGCGGCGTTGGCGGCGACTACGTTGTTGCGTTTGCGCAGGACGGAAGCGGAACAAACAACGCCAACTTTGCCACGCCGCCCGACGGCCAGAACGGAGTCATGCGCATGTACGTGTGGACGCAGACGAATCCGTACAGAGACGGCGATCTGGAGCAGGACATTGTTGCGCACGAGTACACGCACGGAATCTCCACGCGCCTCACCGGCGGCCCCGCAAACTCCGACTGCCTGGCCGATGGCGAGGCCGGCGGAATGGGCGAAGGATGGAGCGACACTGTCGCCAATCTGCTGCGCATCGTTCCAACCGACACTCGCGACCGCGACATCATTATGGGCGAGTACTCGTACGGATCCAGCATCCGCAACTACCCGTACTCCACCAGTCTGCGCACAAACCCCGAGACCTACGCCTATCTCGACAAGTCCAACTACCGCGAGGTGCACGCCATCGGCGAGGTGTGGGCGACCATCCTCTACGAGGTGATGTGGAACCTGATGGATGCCAACGGCATCTCTGACGACCTGTTCGACCACGACCTGACCAAAGGAAACAGTCTGATGCTACAGCTCCTGCTCGACGCTATGAAGCTGCAGCCGTGCAACCCGTCCTTCCTCGATGCGCGCACGGCCATCGTCCAGGCCGAGAACAACCTTACGCGCGGCAAGAACAAGTGCGCTATCTGGCGCGCCTTTGCCAAGCGCGGTCTTGGCACGCAGGCCACCAGCAGCTGGTACAAGCACTACGAGGACTATTCTGTGCCAAGCGGCTGCTAGAAGCCAGTGCTGGTGCTGGTGCTAGTATGCAGCAGCAGCAGCAGCAGAAGAAGAAGAAAGAAAGAAATTGAGAGAGTGAGAAACGGCGGCTTGGGACAAAGGCGAGGAATGCGTCTTATATGTCGGAGATGCTCCAGCATACATCAAACAGCGTTTAGCATACATGAAAAGAGTGTATGCTGGCGAGAAAGATGCATTTGTTTTCTCTCTCTCATCCTTTTTAACTTTCCTGATCAATGCTCTAGGCTTTTCTGTTTTTCTTTCTTGTTTTTCTATTTTCTATTCTGTTTTTTCGTTTTATTTACTCAATTCATTTCACGCTGCTCTGAGCTACACACACTGATAAGCTTGTGGTAGTTTCTCTCTCTCTGTTCCTGTAAAATGCCCGCGTACCATTCCGCTCTTCCACATCCCGACGCACGCGTAATCAATGGAATTCCGCTGGTGCCGCTGGTCACCAAAGTGCGTGGCCCCGCGCCCTACGCCGACCCCTCGCTGACATACGACGCGATATCGGAGGCAATCGACCTGTTCCGCCCCAACAGCATGTTCAAGAACTTTGAAATCAAGGGGAATGGCGACCGGCTTCTCATCTACGCAATTCTGTTCATCTCGCAGTGTCTGTCCAAGCTGCGTGCCAACACATCGGTGGCCGAGGCGACAAAGTCGCTGCATTCGCTTGCGGTTACAAACGTTGTGATCCCCGCCGACCCCTCATTTCCCCTGCAGCAAATGTACCCGCCTGTGGCCGACAGAGGCGAGGCTGACCAGCTGCGCCAGTATCTGTCACAGCTGCGCCAGGAGATCGTGCTGCGTTTGATTGCTACCGTCTATGTCGCCGATGGCCAGCCCTCCCAGTTCCCGAGCAAGTGGTGGCTGTCTTTCCAGAAGCGCCATTTCATGGGCAAGAGCATGAAGTAGTTATGAGGAGCTCTGGTTTGTTTTATTTATAAAGTATTTTGCTACAGTTGGAAAGCGTTCGAGTTGTTGGTATTGTTATTGCTGTTGTTGTACACTCGCTTGTGGAATGGGTTTGTTTCCGAGAAGGCAATCGCATGGTCTTGGCTCCGGTTCTGGTTCTCTTCCTCCTGCGAGGCTGCTGCTTTGGATTGGGCTCCAATTGCTGCAAACGGGTTGTTGCTGTGAGAAGAGGGAGGAGAGGAGGCGGAGAAGGGGTCTGGCAGCAGAGGATTAGAGTCGAACGGATGCTCCAGATCAACAGCGTCGGAGGAATTGTTCAGCTTGGGCGCCTGGTACTTTGACGGATTGAGCGGGGCGTACGAGCTTAGTAGGTTTTTCTGGTTGATGCTGGAGCTATCGTCCAGGATGTTCTGCATAGGAGCAGCAACAGAGACGACATCAGTGCCATCGGGCTTGCTATTATTTGCGCCGTTGTTGGCGTGTGTAGATGATGCCGATGCCGATGACGATGTCACAGAGAGGTCCGAAAAGTCAGACTCCAGCGTCCGCGCAGCCTGTTGTCTGTTGCTGGCTGCAGGAACCTGTTGCTGGTGCTGGTGCTGGTGCTGATGCTGAGGCTCAATAGAACCGTGCTCATTCTCGCCACTATGCAAGTCAGACCCCGTCGAAGTGCTTCTCCGCCGCCCAATACGCAGGATATTGCGTATCTTTGAGGTCTTTTTGAATCCCGTCTGGCTGCTATTATTATTACTATTGCTATTATTGTTGCTGCTGCTGTGTTGGTAGGCAGCAGTGTGTGGTGGTTGCGTCTGGGTAGTGGGTGAGGCAGCAGCAGAAGAAGAAGAAGATCCGCCCATTATCTGCGAAGAAAGCATCGGAGGCATTGGAGGGGCAGAGTACTGGCGAGGCCTTCTTCCACCACCACCGTTATATCCAGAGCCAGAGGTTGCCGGCACCGATGGCATGCGCACAGAAGAATACAGCGGTTGCTGCTGCTGCTGATAAACATCCGATGCAGCCAGTTTGCGGGCAAACTCAGCGTCCTTTCTAAGCTCCATCTCCCTGTGAAGATCCTGCTCCTCGGGCTTGTACGAGGGGTCGCTCATTCCAAGCAGTATGTTGACCACATCGGGCCCAACCTTGCCGCCGCTGGTGGCCAGCACTTCGTTGATGACCTCGGCGTCTATGTCTGGAAACGCTTCGTGGAGCGATTGTGCGCTGTCCTGTGTCATGGCTAACAAAACAGAAAATATTTTATATTCTATCTAGCAAAAGGAAATAAAAAAGTATTACGGATGTCAAAGAAGAAGAGGAAGAGGAAGAGGAAAACGAATGAAAAAAGGAAGGGGCGGAGAAGAATGATGAAAAAAAAGAGAAACCAACTAGAGAAAACCCCCTCTTTTCCACCTTCCCTCCATGCACAATGAGTTTTTTTTTGTTTTGCAGCGCCAAGCCTTTGTGTAAACTATAATTTATCATGGAAATAACCACGTGGGGAGGGGTGAATGTCGGGTCAAAAAGTGTAAAGTTGTATAGAATTTTATGGAGAAAGGGAGGAAGAGATAAAGAGAAATAAAAGTAAAAAGGAAACAGATAAACAGATAAAATCCAGAATTGCGCAGTGGGGCAAAAAAAAAAAAAGTAATGGGGGTTTTCAGGACAGAAATAGAAAGACACTGAGAAGGGAATATAGATAGGCGTTTTGTTCGGGCTGTTCCCTTTATCGTTCTATTCTAGGTGAGTCTAGTTTGTTTGGAAACCCAGCCATGTCTAGCAGCCGCAGGAACAAAACAATCTAAAAAAGAAATCTCAGTATAGCCGGTTTACCACGGAAAGAAGGAAAAGACCGACAGCCCATCGCGCAGCCAGATTATCGAACAGCCGTGCAGCGATTGGCGGATTGGAAGCAAGACGATCGAGAACTGCAGGGATCTGGATCTGCTGCCCATTGTTGTTGCCGCCATTGTCGGCGTCAATGTTAACCGCAGTGTGTTCGGAGCCAGAACCAGCAGAATTAGCTTGTGGTTGCACATCTAGAGACTGCTGCTGTTGCGCGGTTGGCCGAGAAAGCTCCGCCATCGGAATCATAGCTCCAGTAGCAGAAGCAGGCGGCACGGTCTGCTTAGCGTCCGAGCGCACAGCCACTAGCCAGGCACAGATAGCGGAGGACGCATTGGCCAGCAGCTGGCACATGCCAAAGAAAACGACGCCGACAGGTGCCAGATTGACAATCCACCACAGACGCGAGTCAGAAAGGACCAGAACCGCCTTGGTGTCGGCAGCAAGGAACAGATGGAACTGGGCAATAAACAGCTCCAGCGAGATAAGCCCTACGAATTTGAACGCACTGCTGGAACGGTCACGCAGGTAAGCTGACGAGTTGCGCAGAACGACAAAGGCAAGCACAGGGATTGGCGACACATACGGATGCCACGCGTTGTAGGCAAACTTGTCGGCGCGCGTCAGCTCAAAGGCAGCGTACCACAAAAGCCCTGCAACCGAGGCCAGTACGGCCCAGCGCCGTATCTGCGGCCAGCGCGGATGTGCCTGCAGTTGCGCGCCATGCTGCATCATGACAACGGCGGCAGCCATACCGACGTAGACAATGAAGATGTCGGTGCCAAAACGGAACTCCCATTCGCGCTGGCTCCAGGCAACGCCAAATACGCGCTGGAGCAGCGCAAACGGCCACAGATGCAGCCAGTCGTTGGCGGCCTTGCAGATGGCGGCAGACGCAATAATCTTGATCCACACCAGCCGTGATCTGTTGGTTTGCGGTGCAACGCGCATAGTCAGCCAAACAACCAGAAACCAGGCGCTGGAGAGCGGCGCAAAGTAGTAGTCCATGTACGATGTGCCCATGACATAGGCAAGCGCAACAGCCAGCACATTGGTGCGCAGCAGCACGGCAGTCAGTCGGCGCAGTCCAAAGTCGGCCTTCTTGCAGAAAAACACGCAGTGGCCGAAGCCCGTCATAAACAGATACATTGCGACCAGCACGCGCACTGGGTTGTAGATGCCAGCAACTGTCGATGCATTCAGCATGTGGTAGACCAGAATCAGCAGCTGCATCCAGCCCTTCCACTCGTCCGTCTGCTGCCGTCCCAGGAATCCACCGCCGCCGCCGCCGCCGCCATTGCTGCCAGGATTCTTCTGCCAAGTCGCCACGCCCACCGCAAGCGTTGCGCCCGCCAGTAACCAGAACTCCCACGCAACAAAGTGTTTCTGGAGCTTGTCAAACACAGGCGTACGATCGCATACGTACATCAGCAGAAGGATCGCGCCAAACGCCGCCATCTGCCGCAGCGTAGCTACCGCCGGTAGACCAGCAACGGAGAGCCCTCCACGCATCCGCGCAGCCAGTAGCGCTGCAAGCCCACCGCAAGTCAGCAACGCTGCGCCCACAACCATCCACGGCGGCCGCGGATACGCAATACAGCAGGTGGTGCGGAACGGAGCATGTGCGGCAACCGTTTCCATGTTGCACGCCCTGTTAAGCAGCACATTGACAGCGCGGTCCTCCAGGCGGTCCGAGTAATGCAGTCCGTCCTGGGTCTCTGCAGGAAGCATCGATTGCGCCATACGGTCCCAGCTCTCAAACACCTGCAGCTGCGCCGGCTGCGATGCCATGTACTCGTTCATCAGCCGAATGGCTTCTGGGTCCAGTGTTTCGCGTCGTTCTGGCGACAGTAGTGCCGGCACTACCTGTGGTATTGGGCTGACGTAGACGTTGGTGTTTCCTGCAAGCCTGCCAATTGCTGCGCGCCACGCCTCAATGCCGCCAGACCCTGCGTTACGGTTACGCAGATACCAGAGCCCCGTGCCCGCCAGCGCAACCGGGAGCGGCCGCTGGGCGTCGTTAGCAAGCATATCGAGCGTGTCGGAGCGATTGAGATACGGGTCCCACAGGAACCGAGCGGCAGGAGCAGCAGTGCTCGTGTCATGATTATTGCCATCATCGGTATTATGTGAATCAGGCCACGCTACATCCATGTCCTGGTGCGCCTTCTCGGTAGGCGGCACAAACTTTGGATCAATTGCACGCGCCAGCGCGTAGAACTTGCTGCGCACCGCAGAGTCGCCTACAAACAGTGCGGTTGTTGTGCCAAGGCACTGCTGAATGTCCTTGCTTTTGTACTGCTTTAGCGTACAGCCCTGTGGCTGCCATAGAAGTGCTTTATGATCCGCCCACCATCCGGTCTCCAGTAGTGCTGAGCACCGGTTGCCTGCTGCTGGCAGTCTGTGCAGAGAGTACAGGGTGCTCAGTACTATAAGCACCAGCGACGCAAGCGTAAGGCGGTCCATTCACGCAGGATGGCGATAGTAGATAGGGGAGTATCAAGGAGATAAGGAAAAAGAGGACAAAGAAACAAATTTAGAAAGTAAAAAAAGGATGGAGAAAGAGAGAAAACGAGAGAGAGGAGATGGCATTAACAGTAAACAACAGGGGAAACAACAACGCATGCATGTATCGAACAGCCAGAAATCAACGAAGAAGATCCTGAGCATATTCTCTTTTGTTTGACTCTTGCAGGTTGTATGCGGCTGTTTGATGTTTCTTTCTTTCCTTTCTTATTTGTAAATTAACATGATTACTGCTTGCTTGTATTTATGCCCGATAATCTTCAAGACACTCTGCAGAATGCATTGAAAATGCCAGCAATCGACGTAGCCAGCAGCAACAGCGGCTCATTGCCACCGCGGTCACACTTTCTCCACTCCACAAGCGGCGAAAACGACGGCAATCGCAGCTGCTTGTGGCCACATGTGCGTCCGTTTGGAATCGACGTGGCAGCAGCCGTGGGCTTCTTTGAGGAGCATGGCAAAGTGAGCGACAATGGTAGAACAACCACAGACTGGAGTCTGGCATTCAGGCAGCGTCTAGGCAACGCGTACATGAGGCGAACGACAGATGAAGGCGACACTATGGCGCAAGAACTGGCGCTGGCAACATTGTTTGCGGCATATGCGCAACCTGGCAGCAACAGCGCGCTGCGATCGCTGCAGCAGCTGGTGACGGAGGTTGCTGTGCGAACAGTATTCCCCAAGGAGGAAGAAAAGGATAGAGAAGATGAAGAGGAAGAAGAGGACATTGCGCAGCAGTGGTGGTTTGCGCGATTTACCCGCGACAGCGCAACGCGGCGCGAATGGGTGCGATGGTGGGCGCGGGTTCCGGCTGGAGTTGCACGGCACTGGGCGGCTGTGCTGGAGGCCGATGCGCTGGACAGCGTGCGAATGCTGCGCTCTGGCTTTACCAGCGACTACGCGGTTGCGCGGCAGGTTGCGGATGACCCGGTGCGGTGGACGGCAGCGCTCGAGATGCTGCGCATTGTAGATGATGCCAGCGTTATGCTGGAGGAATGCCGTCTGGGCTTTGTGGAGCGCATTGCGGCAGAGAGTAGTTCCAGCTCTAATAGACAGCGGCCGGCGGGAGCATGCGATGATGCCAATTGTGCCGGCGACAGCGATCTCTGCGCGCCGCGCACCGACATGGCAGTGGATGTCAGCAGCACACGGATCTGTGCGTGCTTTGAGATGCGGACCCACACGGCGCATTGGATGCGCAGCATGCACGTGCGCAGCATCCAGAGCCAGATCGGGAGCCAGAGCTATAGTCAGTCGAAGATGACGGAGGATCGGGACGATTACGAGACCAACGTGGATGCATGGGGAGAGGCCAATGCCTTCAGCTTGTTCCTGTATCCGTTTCTGTTTGACAGCACAGCCAAGGCGGAGCTGGTGTGGATCGAAGCATTCCACGGCATGGCGCAGCGCTTCAGCCGCGCGCGTGGGCGGCAGGCGCAGGTTATGTGGATGAAGGAGCTGCTTGGCACCGACACGGCCGAGTGGCAACTGCTGGCATCCAGCGAGGCGGCGGTTGGCGATGCGACAAACCCGTACTTTCTGCTGGATGTGCGGCGCGACCACGCGGTGCAGGATGCGGTGGACATGCTTGTGCAGTCGTGTTCTGCGTCGGCGGCAAGCGGTACGCAGCGTGCGCGGTTTGTGCTGAAGACGCGGTTTGTGCTTGGCGGCGAGCTAGGCGCTGACATGGGCGGAGTGCAGAAGGAGCTGTTTGCGCTGCTTCTTGCGCAGCTGCTGGCGCCCGACGCCGGGTTGTTTGAGTTTGCGGAGGATGCCGATACCGACTATCTGTGGCCGCGCGCAGCATCGCCCCATGCGCTGGTTGAGTTCGAGGCGGTTGGAGCGCTGCTTGGTCTTGCGCTGCGCAACCGCATTGCGCTGGGTGCGTCGGCGCCGCTTGCACCGCTGCTGGTTGCGCAGCTGCTGCCGTCAGAGCTGGAGTCTCCAGGCGCAACAGAGCCGCTGGCAGAGCTGCTGGCGACGGTTGGCGGCACGTTTCCGCAGCTGGCAACAGGCCTGCAGCAGCTGCTTGACTGGGACGAGGCGGCAGGCGGCGCCGTAGAGGATGTATTCTGCCGCGCATTCGAGGTCAGCGTGGACGATCCGCTGCGTCTGCTTGGCTCTCCACATCCAACCGCTCTGCTTGTCGACGGCGGTGCCGAGATTCCCGTGACTTCCACCAACCGTCGGCGCTATGTGCGGCGGCATCTGCAGTTCGTTGCCTTTGAGCGCACACAGCCGCAGATAGACGCTCTTCGCCGTGGCTTTGTGCGAGTTGCCGACGGTGTTGCATTCCGTATGCTGCGTGCCGCCGATCTCGTTGGGCTGCTGTGTCCGCCTTCTGCCGCGGCTGCTGCCGTCGATGCGGCGGAGCTGGAGCGCTGCGCTTCGTACGAGGACGGATACCACGCCAACCACGCCTCTGTGCGCTGCTTCTGGCGCATCGTGCACGATCTCTCGGAGCAGCGGCTGTGTCGTCTGCTTGCGTTTGTCACTGCCTCCGACCGCATCCCGTTTGGCGGCTACTCGCGCCTGACATTTGTGGTGCAGCGCCATGGTCCCGATTCGGAGCAACTGCCGTCGGCCATAACATGCTTTGGCCGTCTTCTGCTGCCTCAGTATGCGTCTGAAGCCAAGATGCGCTGCAAGCTGCTGATGGCCATCGACAACTCGTCTGGCTTTGGGCTGCTGTGAAGGTTTCTTTCTTCTTTGCTGCGAGGGAGCTCGGGGAGCAGAGGGACCGTCCCCTCTCTCTCTCCTCTGCGCTTTTGCTTCTGCTTTTCTCCTCTCTCCTCTGGTCCGCACGCCTCAGCCGCACCTCTCCCGCAAGTTTCCTGCGTTCGACTCATTGTGCCATTCTACTCTTCTGCCTTCTGCGTTGCGTTGCATTGTCATTGCCATTGCTATGGGCATTGTCAGGCATTGTTGTGATCTCAGAACAACACTTTCTCCGTCCGATTGTCTGCCGCAATGTTTACGCCTGAAGCGGCAGTCTGTGGCGCCAGCCGTCCCAAGCAGAAGCCAAAAGCCAGAAGCGGCGGCGGAGAAAGTTGCTTCTGTCCTTTGGTACTGCTGCTTCGCTGCATCAGCCTCATATACCAGACTGAAAGAGAGATGGTGACAGAGGGCGTGTGTGTAGCGGTCTCGCAAACCTTATTATTGCTCTATTGTTGCTGTTGTTATTACTTTTCTATTGCGTCTGGCAACGATAATAACCCCCTTCTCGCACAGCATGGTTACGCGTGGAGCAGCAGCAAGACGAAAGAAGACAACAAGCACCCTCTGCCACTGCCACTACCGCTGTTGCCACGACAGCAGCTGCCGTCCACGGTCTCCTTTTTCTACCTGTTGCTTCTTGTTTATTTTTCTAAATAAAGTCTAGTCTATATTTTCTTTGCGCATCGTCCACCAACCCAACCTGCTAGCAACGCTTGTCTTCATTTTATTGACATTGACACTGACGCTGATATTCGCCAACATCTCCATTTCAGAGATACGCAGCACGTCATATCGTGCTGTTTGCTAGCTCTAATAATTAACTCCGTCCGCTCCATCTCTCTCTATCCCATTCTATCTCTACATCTCTTTATTCTCGCCCGTCCATGCCGCTCAACAACCTGGACGAGTCGCCGCTGCTTGGCTTTGCCGGCTACTCGTCGCATCCGCTGCTGTTTGCCGGCCTCGTGTCGCGCGCACCGCTCAAAGCGCGATTCATAAACGTACTCGTCAGCCCAGTGCTTCTGCGCGAGTTCCTCGAGTTCTGCGCGCTGCCGTCGGAGCTAGCGCTGGAGCCGCTGCTGTTTGTGCTGGATGTCGAGCGGTTCCGCCACGCACAGCCAAGCATGGCACGGCTGCTGGCCAACTACATCTACCTGACATACATTGCGCCGTCGGCGCCTCTGCGTATCAACGCCAGCGGCCGTATGCGCGACCGCATTCCATGGCCGTTTCTGCCTGGCTGGGAATACAATCCGTGGGTGTTTGACGAGATCCTGGCAAGCGTTGGCTTCACGCTGAAGAAGCACACGCTGCTTCGGTTTGAGCGGTCCCCCGTTGGGCTGGCATCGCTGTTTGCGTCGCCGGGATTCCGGCCCGAGGACTATGTGCGGCCGCTGCGCTTTGACCACGAGTGCGATCCAATGGCCGCGATAGCCGAGCATTTCGAGCCCGACATCGATGTAGTCATCTGGGTCAACGACCTCGAGTTCGATGCTTCGGGCACGCAGCTACTGACGAATCTATCGCGTCTCACCGACACCTTCCGCGAGCGCCTGCTGGAGCGCATAGCTGCGCAGTTTGTCGGCGACCAGCGAGCGCGTAGTCTATGCGACGGCTACTTCCGCCTGGCCACGCGTATCGTGCCGCTGCAGAAGCAGCGCAAGATCAAGAAGACGCGCAAGCTGTGCAATTTCTTTGGCGACAATCCGCACGAGGCATTGCTTCGCCAGCAGCTGATGGCTGTGGTTCCGCCCAGCTCACACGCGCCTGCCGCACGCGCTGCCGCCGAGCTGGTTGCGCGCAAGAAGGCCGAGCTGCCGCCACAGACTACCAGCAACGGCTGGTCAAGCAGCGATAACGATAATGACAACGACAACGAAAATGACCACGATGATGACGCAGATGAGGCAAACATCGACAATGCCAGCACGCTTGGCTACTTCACCGAGCGGCACATGCGTACGCTTGATCGTGCGCTGTCGATGATCGGGATGCCAAACACTGCCGACTCGCACGACAGCGCCGGCTCGTCAGCGGGAAACAGCCCGTGCGAGCCGCCACAGAGGCTTCCGACAATCTCAATCTTTGAGCGCAAGAAGCGAGTCGACAAGCTGCGCGAGTTCTTTGGCCGCACAACAGACCCCGCCGCATCGTCTCTCGAGACCGTCCACGAATCGTCGGCCATTGACGACTCGCATTTGACTCACGCGCAGCGCCAGCTTCTTGTTCGTCGGCGCCGCAAGCTCAAGGCCATCCTGGGCGAGCAAGTCGACGAGTGCATCATTGGGCTATCGCCATCCGTGTCCTTTGATGAGGAAAAGGAGGAGGAAGTTTCTGCTGCTGCTGCTGCTGTCGCCGCCGCTGTCCCTGCTGGCTGTGAGGAAAAGTCACTGCGTAACATGCGTATTCGCCAGTACTCAAAGATACGTGAGGTGCTTGGTGAGTCTGCACCCATCCCGAATGTTGCGCCAGTGTCCCCGCCAGCTACGGATTCAGTTGACAGCAGCAGCATTATCGGCAGTGTCAGCATTCGCAGCATCAGCATCAGCAGCAACAATTCCAGCTCCAGCAGCTCTAGCGGCAGCTCCTACGAGTTTGTGCCTGTCGAGTCCAGCGATCCCATTCGCCCGGTCCGTGCGCAGTTCTGGATGACTTCCAGTCCCGAGTCCCAAGCAAGCGTCGTTTCCAGCGAGCCCCACAGCACTAAGCGCTCCAGTCTGATGGCAACGCTGCGCGCCCGCAAGGCTTCTATCATTGGTTCGATCAAGCGTGCAACGCCGTCAACATCCAATCTCCGGGGCGGCATTCCCGGATGCAGCAACATCAACAGCAGCAACTTTGTCAACAACAGCGGTAGCAGCAGCATTAGCAACACTGCTGGCGCCTTCTTGCCTTCTCGCGCTGGTGCCAGAGACAAAGTGCCTGCCAGATCCACCAGCATCCGCCCGCTCTCTCCGCTGCCGCCCATCTCGCCAAACAACTTTGAAGCCTCATTTGACCGCGGGATGGCGCTAAAAGAGGTGGTTACTGTTGCAGATTTTATTTCAGGCAAATCGATGGTTCCTCCGCGCACGAGTTCTGCGCGCAAAGCCCCCACCACTGCAGCTCCAGCAGTTCATACACCGACCAACATTGCTTCTTCACTCTCCAGGCCCTCTGCTATTTCCGCTTCTACCGTTGCTGCTGCTGCTAGGCCTAAAGTCACTACTGCTACCACTACTAATTCTAATGCTTTCGCTGCCCATTCCAAGTCTTGCGCTGCAGTCGCTGGTCCTACAAACTACTCCAGAGCCCACGGCACTGCACCGGTAGCCAGCTCATTTGCAGCACACAGCAATCTGGCATCTGCCGCTGGCAGCAGCTCTGGAAAGACCGTCCACTGGTTTGATAGTCCCGAGGTAGTCAGCTATCCAGCCACGCCTTCCCCTGACAAAGAGTCGTTCCACTCGGCGGCAACTGATGTTGGAATGTCGATTATTCTACGCAGCCCATCTATGAAGAAGCCATCCATCAAGTCGCCACCCCCGATAATGCCGTTGCGTGCTCCAATCACTACTACCACCGGCTTCCCTATGCTGTCGATACACTCTCCGCCGCAAATGTCGCTCTCGCACAAGGCCAGCGTATCTGCTGTAGGTGGTCGCCGTCTTGAGAAGGTCCTTAGCATTGTCAATGAACAGCAATGCGACGACAGGAAACTGTTAATACAGCAGACAATGGCAGCAGCTATTCCTCATCAGCAACAGCAACAGCAACAACTACCGCCGTTACAGCCACCGTCTCCGTCGCCAGCATGCACTAACATTGTCACTATTCGCGCACGCAGGTCGCAGAGCTTTGCCATACGCAGAAAGCTGGAACGCGCAACGGTTGGCCGCAAGCGCAGCAACACGATTGGCACCGGCAAGCAAACGGGTGTGCGCACTGAGGAGGATTCATTCAAGACGCACGAGAAAAAAAAGGGCCGCCGTGTCCAATCGATGATAACATCGACACAGCTGTCGTCGTTGCTTGGCAACTCTAGAATCTCTCGCAGTCGATGCGTCACTGTTATTCCTCTGCGTCTCGAGCTACAGCGGTTGGCAGCAAGAAACGGGCGAAGGCGCCAGCAATCCAGGCCAGGCAACCGGGGCTATCGAAGGAGCAACAGCGAATTGCAAAGACTGCCGCGGCGGCATCCATTCAACAGGCGGTCGTGTGTTCTTGAATACAGAAAAAAGCCAAGCGTTGCGCCTGCTCGAAGCATCAGCAACAGAGTACGCAGCGAGTCGTGTCCGAGCAGGTTTGTTGCGCCAAAGAAGGAGCTTCCAATTCGTCCTGCTGTTGCTCGCTACTTGTCAGAAGTAAGGTCATCGTCTTCGTCATTACCGTCATCCTACGGCGCGTACCAAAGAATCAGTCTTGCACAGCTGGCGCCAAATGCACAGTATGGACGGAGGTCATTGGACACGCAGGCCATGGCCAGAAGAAAGTATTCACCATACACTGCTGGTATTATCAGACGCTATGCTTCTGTTTCTGCAGGTGTTCGTATAAAGGAAGGAGGAAGTAGTAATGTGGGTGGTTTATAAAAGCGACTAGTTTTTTTCTTCTTCGATTATGTCTTTTTTTTCCCTTACAAATCTCAATTATGAAAATGGACGGAATAATAATGCTTGACAAATTCACAAAAAATGTGATTCAAGACGGATATAGCAAACGTATCAGCATCCGAAATGAACATTTTGCTTTGCAATTACATTATCAAAACGATTATATTAAATATATTATCTCTTTTGTACAACAGCAAATCTGGTATCAAAAATATGAAGTGTGCAAAGATATATTTTTCCATGATGGGGTTTAATAAAAAAATTGGTTTTATTCATTCTTCTTTCTATTTGCCTGCATTATAAAGCATTATATAGCTGTTTTTCTCTTGTATCATATATTGCATACTTTACATATTCCACTTTTTAGCAACATTTTTCTTTATTACAGTGCAAATTGACAAGTTGCCATTCTATTGTCATGCATATCAACGACCTTCCAGTCGATATACTCTACCGAATCATCAGGTACACCACGAAGGTGGCTGAGATTGCCGAACTACATGACAAAAACAGATTCTCAGTAATTCACTGCTGTAGATATTGGAGAATGGCTGGACTGCCAGTAGCATACCAGTACATAACTTTTACAGCTGATGGATCTGACAATGTGATAAGCAATATTTCTTTACATTCAACCATTGATAAACACACCATAGCAAGAGCAATGATTCTTTCATTAAGCAAATGTCCAGATGTTGTACAGTTTATGCTCAATGTTTGCAATAAGCTAAAGGCACAAAGATGCAATTGGAATAATATCAAACAGCTTAGAGTGAAATTTGATTTTGATAGCATACCATATATCGAGGGATTAGAGACTTGTGACAAAATGCTAGAAGAATTGTACAAGTCTGTATCTCAATTTACACAAATTATCTCTAATATTGACAATCTATATGTCATTGGTTGGCGTTTTCAAGAGCTTGAATTTAAGCTTGCAGGCAAATTTGCACAAGATTATGCACATCAGTTAAAGGTGTACAATGGTATTACCTACACCCACTCAGATAAACCACTTGTTTTTAGCTCTACTCGAATTGTTGAGTTTCACTGGCTTTCCGGAAAAATGCCATGCTTGCTACAGATTAACCCAGATATAATAACTACCATGTTCATAGGTCCTGTCCATTCTGGATTTTCATGGAAAACGCTAGTTGGAGGAAGCAGTTCGTCTATAATTGAATTTGCAAACCTAATAAAGTTGCACATAAGTTTTGACTTGAAAAACAAGATAATGTCACAGCAGCAGCAGAAAGATTGGATACTCTGCCTTGATCAAACACAATGTCTGTCATTTCCTAAATTGAAAAAACTAGCAACTAATGCTTGTGCAGCAAGTGCAGTGTTCCTAAAGACAGCTACAATGCCAGCAGTACTTCAAACACTAAAAATTGGTGTTGATAAAGAACTTGACATTGTATATTACAATATTGCTATAAATTCCAATGTTCAGAAGCATTTACATGGTTGCTTACAAAATGGAAATAATTCTGGTTACAACCATGTTACAGCACAAATGTTGCTAACACTAAATGCCAAATGTCAGAATATAGCTGTAACTGTAAACAGCATCAGTATAATATTAAACAATGATAGCTTTATATGGCCAGCAATTAAAGAAATGGGCATACTCATAGCTGTTGATTCAGGTCTGTTGCTAAATATTATCCAAAAATTTACAACAGTCAATCACATGATAATATACAGATTGAAAATAGCTAATATTGCTGATTGTGCAATCTCTGATATTTTGCGCTCCAAAAAGTGGTCATCATTGCAGCCAATAAATTCATCAATACAAACACTAAGCCTAAAGAATGGAATTGGGCCAAAAGCTCTTGTTGCATCCTTTTATGTGTACATTGCAATCCATTTGCCAAATTTAAAAAGAATACTAATATCTGAAAAATATATCAGTGCATTTAATGACCAGAA